>JAVQJD010090676.1:0-13994 GCA_036023655.1 Nannoperca australis
CCCACACACACACACACACACACACACACACACACACACACACACACACACACACACACACACACACACACACACACACACACACACACACACACACACACACACACACACACACAGAGTTTTGGGTGGTTGTGTGTTGTGAGACCCTACAACTCCAAAATATTATAATGTAATACCTGTATCGTGGTGGTCTTACCAATGAAAGCGCTCTCTGACTCCAGCAGAGAACCTTGTGCAGACCCCCCCATCCCACTCCTCTGCAACATACAACACACACGTTTTCCAATACTTTCAAGGCAGTCACAGAACATGTAAACCAGGTGTTTGCTTAAAACCAAACTCACCAGATAATCATTTTGCTGTGGGGGGGGCAGGTCAAAATAATCTGCAACACAAAAAGGACAAAATCCATAGATCCCATTGACAACTGGCTTTAACACGAGATCTGCATGAAGCGTGTTGAGGCAGGTATGAATGCACGCTTGTGTGTAAATATAATGCGTACAGCGTGAACACTCCTGCCTGTACAGTGTCACATGACTCTGCCTCCACCTGCTAACAAACAGGTAGCAGCAGAATCTACAAGTCTCTCATGGCATCGAGTGAAGTAGAAATGACTTTCCATAGCCGACACGCATGTCAGACCCGCCCAGCTCATCTGCATATCAAGACCCAATCAGAATCAAGACACGAATGCTTATTAATAATGGGTGTAAAGAAGTGTATTTCTGAATACCCAGATAGAGATCACGTCAACATCAGGTGTATATGTGGACGTACTGCTCTTAAACATCGCAGAGTGATGAAAATAAACTGTTCTACCACAGAATAAATCTTTGCAAAGAGATAAATAGGTCAAAATAAAATTATAATAAAAAATGCAGTGAGCTCTTACCGTCCTGGACTGTAGACCTCTGGCTGCTCATCTGGTGATATGGATCCCTGTAGTCCCGCCTCCTCCTGCTGCTGGCCACACCCACTCCCTCCAGCTTATGAACCTCGCTGAAGTCCAGCCTGGACTCTCCGTCTGACTCACAAAGCGCACACACAAACACAGTCACAGCTAATCCCGCTGGTTTGAAGTGGAGTACGACTACGAGCGGGAACCGCGGGTGTCACCTGTGTATTTGAGCTGAAGGGAGTCATGGATCCGCGTCAGGTTTCGGGGCTCCGCCTTTCTGGAGTTGGGCCTTCGGACCGGAGCCTGGAGCCGCAGCCTGGCCATGTCGAACACGTCCACCACGGGACGCTCCCCAAGTCTGGACAAATAAAAGACAACACCCACAAATGATTACAAAAAACTTGCCTGAAAGTGCAAGTTTCAGGCAAATTGTATAAGTAAATACATACAAGTAAAAAGTTCTCTCTCATTACAGAGAACAAAAAAGCCCACGTGTGTGTGTGTGTGTGTGTGTGTGTGTGTGTGTGTACATGTAGAGCAAGTGCACAGTTATTGGCCGTCTGTCAAGTAATGTCCCTATCAAAGAGTGAAAATACATCCAAACGCTGCACTTTGTGACATTCTCTAAGGTTACAGTACGAGGGGCGTGTCCGCCTGGGGGCTGACCTGTCACTCAGAGGAGAGTCTGACTCCTCCCAGTCGCCGTGCTGCAGACGACCCTCCAGCCGCTTTTGTTCACTGCGCAGCTGCCGACGCAACACCGACAGCTCGCTGAACACATCGTGATGGTCACCTGAACACACACACACACACACACACACACACACACACACACACGCGCTTCAGTTACATTTCATGACTGGTGCAGGAACTTTAAACTCTGTCCGTGGGACAGACTGAACACCAAGATGTTTACAGCACCTGCAGCTCGGAGCTGGTTTCTGCAGGCCGGGACAGGAGGAGACTGGAGGCCCGACAAAGAGCGCTCCTGACAGACAGAGATAAAAACATTATTAACCTTAATTTATCCAGGAAGACGCTGCTGAGAAGATATCCTCCTTTACACAGAGAAAGTCTTTGTCAAATGTGTGTGTGTGTGACTCACAGACAGGAGGACAGTAGAGTGCTGGCTGTCAACAGTGGGGGGCCTGGGGGTGTACTGGCGTGGCCCATGTTTCCTCTGCAGGGTGGGGATTGGGGGCGAGGGCTCCCTGTGGACCTGAGAACACACAACCACCCCTTCACTACATCAGAGTTTCAAAAACTACGTTTGAATTCAAATGAAACCTGATGGTTGTCGCCCTCAATCTGGCAACACAGGACTTCCTGACAGTCATGATGTGTTATACACCCTTTATTAAATGTTTATATTCTTGCCAGTTAATGCAAACTGGTCATTTCACCCAATTAGCACATTCTCGACCACATGCAGTACCGCTTATTTTCAGAACTTCCCATTTTACAGTAAACTCACCTCCTCCAGCCGAGCCTGCCTCTCCCTCTCGTACTGCCTCCTCAGTGCTGCGCTCTCCTCCTCCTCTGCTTCCTTCTTCTTCCTCTCCACCTCCTTCCTCTTCTGTTCAGCAAGCTGAATCAGCTCTTCATTCTTGGCCTTTTGCTGAGAGACGAGAGAGGAAAGAAAGATGGAGGGAAAGAAGCCAAAGAGTCAATCTTGACATCTTGCTATGAGGATCAGAGAGGATCCAATTAAACGCTCGTCACCTCCATCTCCTTGCATTTCTTCCTCTCTTGTTCTTCCTCAAACTCCCTCTGGATGCGAGTCCTCTGCTCCTGCAGCCTCTTCTCCTCTTTCTCCTCCTCCAGTCTCGTTCGTTCCCTCTCCTCCGTCTTTTGACGCATTTTCTCCTCAATCTGTAAACAAACCAAGAATAATAAGACAACATAAACCCATAAACACAACCCCATAACCACTCATTTCTGGCGAAGCACAAACAAAAGAAACCTCTTTGTGCTGATGACCTCAGTTTCACTTGCACTACTCTAGCATCTAGCTACACGTCCAGGAGGACAGAAGTGATGCTCGATACCAGAAAATGCAGCCAGTAGACGCAGCACCGGCGGCTGCTGAAAGCCGTACCTGCTGTTTGAGGTAAGCCTTGTACTTGTCCTGCTCGTGCAGCTGCCGGTGAGTCGGCTGGTCAGCAAACACGTTGCCTCTGGCAAACTGGGGGGTTTGGACGTGGGTGAATCCTGCAGAAGAAGAAATCATGAAGACGTGAGTCTTTTTAGTCACATCTTTCTCTTCGATCATCCATAAGAGTTACTGCTCAGCCCGTTTGTGTGCCCCCTCCCCCTTTTTGCTCTAGTGCAGCTGTGATGCTGAAAATGTTCCAATGGCAAAACACTGCTACAATACAGAGAGAAGAAAGGTGGTTACGGTACCAGAGAGTCTGTCACTAGTGTCACGGTTACTGAACTCTGCTACAGTACCAGAGACCCTCTGGCTGGGGTCAGGGAGCTCCGCCTGGCAGGCCCTCTTCTGCCACCGCTCCGGGTTGCTGTAGGCCTCCTCATTCAGCTTGTGCATCTGGTTGAGGTCAGCTGGCCACAAGAAGAAAGTGAGACATTACATTTGTGGACACAAGAGGGTGTGTAATTATGTTGCAGGGGAGAAAAAGGATACTGTGGGACATACCGATCAGGTTTCCAGTGCTGTCTCTGAGTGGGGCTCCTCCTCCACCTCGACCCCAGGGCTGGTGGTTCCTCATGTCGGCCTCCAGCTGGGCCTCGTAACGCGCCGTCTCCTCCTGCTCCACACATCTCCGCTCCTGTTGCTCCTGGATCTACAGTATAGTTTTTTATAAGTTACATCAAATCCTCAAATGACAATTGTTATTCTCTAAACAAAAAAAAAAGATATATATCTACAAATATTCCCATATTACTTTTATGGAAACCATATTATTCTTTACCACATTTACAAGATGCTTATTGTGTAAAATAAAAAAAATTCCAACCAGCAGTCTGAACCTTTCAAACAAACACATTTCACTAATTTGGTATTTTGTTTTGAGTTCATTTTCATCACATTTTAATAAAAATAATAATAATAATAATTAGAGACAATGCAAAAGTAAGAGGAACATGTGTTGCTTGATAATACACGGAGGTGTCCTCGTAGCAGAAAGTGGTACTTTGACCACAATGACCTGGTGAACAGCCTGCAGTGATCGTGTGGCAAAAAATAAATAAATAAAAGCAATCTAAGGAGAGAAGTAGAGGATTTTTGCAACGACAGGAGAAAGACAAAGGACTGGGATGGGACGGATGTGTCACCGGGAGATCTCAAACACTTCTACTACTAAAGACTAAACTTGCACTAGAGCTTTTAGTCTTAACTACATCCAGTTTACCTTGTTGTAAAGCTCGCTGCTCCCTCTCCTGGAAGCTTCCTGCCAACATGTCACAGACTAGGATGCAGTCAAAGTTCACTTTATTTCGTGCTCCCTAACAAATAGGACCTGAGACAAGGCAATACTGTTCATGCAGACATTTCTGTGGGTTTACCTCATGACATGTTAGAGCAACCTGAATGTACAAATCCTTCAAATCTTTAACTACGAGAGCTTCGTTTAAACAAAACTTTAAATACATATAAACACAACAGTAATTACTCTGCAGTTACTCTCACTGCCAGAAGGTGGAGACAAGTGTCAGCCTGCCAATTATTGTTTGGATTTATTCTAACAAACGCTCTAATTGTCCCTTTATTTAATCCATGTACCTGTTGGGACAGGATGCACTCATTACACCTAAATAGTAGGACTAAAGTTGGTGGTGTTTCAGAGGAAGGTGATGTTCCAATGGTTGATGTTGTTGTTGTCATATTAAATGTAGATCTAACGTACCTGCTGTTTCAAGGCCTCCCTGTAGCTCTGAATCCTCTCCCGGGTTTCTCTGGGCCCCTCTGCAGGGAAAACTCGGACTTGCGAGTCCACAGCAGCATTGCTAGACCTGCCAGGATACAATCACACTGTCGTCTTATTACATCATTAAAATGACATCCAAACTTACTAAGCAGTTCCATTATGTTCACTAGTAGATCATCTACTTCTCTATCAGAACATAAGAAGGTGCTAACACCATGTCCATTGTGGTAAGTTAGAAATTCTGAGTTTATACAATTGAGTCGTGGCGGTTCTTAAGAGGCCTGCGTCCTGGTGAAGCAGATGCATTTACTGGCACTTTGATGTTGGCTGCCGATCATGTTCGGACCCTTTCAAGCTAAAAAACTAAAAAGTGCAGGAGATACTTACTGTAGTGGAGGCTCAGGGAAGCTGCTTCCACTGTGCAGGCTGTGAGGGCTGTGGTTACCGAACTGGCTGTGCACAGCTCCCCCCGGTGGTATGTTCCAGTAGGACACAGAAGGGCCAGCACCAGGAGCCGACGAGCGACCATCTGGGCAGAAAAATGAAGCGCACCAGTTTGTATAGCGTCCTACCAACATGTGCGAAGTATACCGTAGACAAGAAAGATGTTTTACTCCCACTGTAGGAGGCCAGTGCTTACAGTAGGCCAGGTTTGGGTCCAGCAGGTTCCTGGAACCGTAGTACGGATGAGGCTCTCCATACGGGCTCCTGTAGGCTTCACTGACAGTTGGAGGATGAGGGAGGAACAAGGGGATTCTAGAGATACAAATAGGATATCACATAATCAATGATGTTAAATAAACAGTGTCTCATTTGCAAATCTAAAACTTTCTAAAGGTCCTACTGTTCTGGCTGTATCTGAAGATTTAGGTTCTATATTATTATTATTATAATAATAATAAGAGCAGCGCAGAACAAGGTTAAACAACGAGGACAAAATAATCTTGAGTTGAAAGTGACTTTATACTGAACAGAAATTACAACATGTCAAATGTCTTGCCTGGAACCACAGAGTTTAAAAGGTATAATAATCATTAAGATTTTCATGTCTGCCACCTCTGTGCTGGATTCAAATCGTGGAGATCCACAGAAAGTGTCAGTGTCAAATTACAACTCACTGTTCAGCATTAACTCTCACATCTCACAGCTGCTAAATGTTGCTGTTACCGCAGTGACCACCATGTGGCGCCAAATAACCCAGGACTGAGGTCTGGAGGATTATACACATGCATGAGGTTTAAGTTCAAGGGATACCTGGGAGTGTCCATAGTTTTGGGGAAGGAGGGGGCAGCAGGGTGGCTGTTGGGAGACAGCCCTCCTGCCCCCAGGCCCAGAGCAGAGCTGTACTCCAGCACCGGGGACTGGAAGGCCACGTGGGGGTGCTCAGGAGGAGGCGTCTCGCTGCCCCGACCACCTGTCTTCTCAGCAGTAGGTAGAGGTCTGCATGACGCTTCACTCTCTTCTGTCCTGCGCAGTCCGAACTGTCTGATTCGGTGCGGCTGATTTATGGACAGTGACAAAACTAAATAAAAACTAACTTAATCAGATTAATTATTGCATTTGATGATATTATAAGATGATAAAAAATTTAAAGTAAAAAAAAAAAAAATTTACAAAATTAAATTGTCCATCTTGGCTGAAACATGATTCACAGATTTTGTTCTACAAATGTCACTGGAGGCTAAAATTCATAAAAGTGAGACAAAACATGTTTTTGTAAACTGAATGATATGACTGATTAAACACCTCACTGCTGGTGTTAATATTGACATTTCCGACCAAATTTATTAAAATCATCAATTTCATGGGTTGAAAATGGCTCAACACGCCATGTACCATTTTAAAATCAGCCCTGAACCTTGCGAGATCAACCAGCAGGGGCCGCTCTACGTTATTATGTAGATATAAAAAAAGTCTCCCCCATGTCCACTGAACCACACTACGCAGCCACGAGGCCACGCCTCCCCCAGTCGTTGCTCCACCTGAGGGTGGAGTTACTATTTAAACAATTGTTTTCCAGCTGACCTGTTTCTCAGGATCATTTGCTCCCGTCGCTGCAACTTTCAGCTCCAAATCTTTCTCCCTGCAACACGCACACACACGCACACACACACACACACACACACACACACACACACCAAGTGGAGGTTTAGGGTTTTGCTCACTTGACAGACACATTGGGTGTCGCCCATATCTTTAACGTGCATTGAGCCTTTCACAGGTTAATCTATCGTACACAATCATTACATAGTTGCTTGCAGCACTAGAAACTTGGGCTTTATCTAATTGTTGCAGCAAGTCTCTCTGGATGTGCATCATCGACCGGCCTAAAACGTTCACTTTACATTGTTAAAATGTACCTCTTCTTGTTCCTGTGCTGTTCTGCTATCTGCTCCTGCAGCTCCCGTCTGTAGCGCAGCTTCCTCCTCTGTAAGGTGTCTTCTGTATCGGCTGCTCCTGAACAGATGGGAGTTAAAGAGTTAAAGAGAGACCTGTCTTTTCTTTTTGGTGATTTAGTTTGAGTCTCCTGAACTCGTGCCAGTATTTCATTTCAGAAAACTACTTGTCTTTTTTTATTCTTTCCAAACTAATTACTATTGAGGAAACAACATCCTCTGATTTTGTAAATGTTCATTAAATGCTGGACCTTTTGTTTTAAAACCAAATGTTGATTTGCAAAATGAAAAATGTCCTTTAACCTATTTTAAGACCAGTGGCGAACTCAGCATCCTCATTGTTGGTCAGTGCTCTCAACCTCCTGCCTTCTCTGGCGACACCTACTGGATTCTCCCTCTTCTCCCTGGGAACAGACAAATAAAGAGACCTTTTAAAAAAACACACACACACACACACACACACACACACACACACACACACACACAATTAAAACGATACACAGGGCAGTTTTCCCCAGGTACCTGCCATCCGTCCTACTGGGTCGTCTCTTCTCATAACTGGCCTCGAGTCTGCGCCTCCTGCCTTCCATCAGCTTCTGCTCCTCCTCGAAGTCCTCGTCCTCGGACTCCGGCTCCACAGGCTTCCCCAGCCTGTCGCGATGACCGGGACGTGCTGACCAGTGCTGCTCGTCCTCCTCAGGGCAGAGGGTCAGAGCCCTGTGAACCCCCCTGCTGTCCTCTGTGAGAGTGGCGACATCCCTCCGGGACAAGGGTCGCTGTTTGGGAAGCACACCTGCCTGGTCTTCAAGCTGGTGTTGCTAAAGGAAACAGGATTGTAGAACAACACAGGGTGTGAAGCCATCATCAGGTGCACGTCCACCACAGCATGAATATCAATTTGGGGCGCAATTAAAACTACTAATATATTTATCAAATCCCTAGAAATTTGATATTATTTGTTATGTATCTGCATTCAAGTCGATGTCAGACAGAGGCCGATGAGTTCCAAGATGGCTACAGTGAACAATGACTGGCACACAGATATGTGCTTCACTATCTTTCCTAGTACACACTGGGCACAGAAAGACCCCCTGAGCTACAAGCATCCCTGGCTGGGAATCACTGCTCTGTGTCACAGTTTGTATTTTGTTAGAGTTTTGGGGAAAAAAAGACATTTACCTTGACAGACCTCCTGTTATCGAGGCCAATTAATGGTCCGGGCTCTGCAGGGTCAAAGTGTTTTTTCTGTAACAGAAAATGTTCAAACAGTGTGACTTTTACTCTTCCAGCACATAACAAAAAAAGAAAAAGCAGAGTTAACCTGAGGACCGAGCTAAAGCTGAAACAAGCTAATTAGCTGGATGCTCAAATGTACCCACCTGTATAATATTATTCAATTCTTCAGTTTAAAGTAAAGCAATTTGTGATATTTAACTTGGACATGTTCAGTTTACCAGGTTAAAAAGGTAAACATAGTATATTTACACTTTGTGAACAAGGAGTGAACTGTATGCTGCTTCCATATGAATGACATTATGCAGTAGCTTTTGATGACTGAGAGCCACTTGAAGTCACACACCAGGTAAACACCACTTGGTCATGTGATATTTCCAGACTCTACACGGTACCTGAACACTATATGGATCATGGGATACCGAGAGCTACCAAGGATACACCAGCTGTGTCATAAAATACCGACAAAAGGCTGCTGCTGCATTTCATGGGCACATTTGTAGGGAACTATGGAGCAAACTTTATAGTAATGCAAAAGTAGAGTAAAATACTGACAGATGTAGACCACAGCCTGAACTGACCTTCGGGATCGTCTGCTGCAGCCAAACAAGTAAACAGGTTAAGTCTGTGTCAAGTCACCTGAGACATGTAGCGCCTGTAGTCCATACGCAGCTCATGCTGCAGCCTCTGCTTCTTCCTCTCGTACTCCACACCGAGCGGTAGGCCCACTCCACAGCTCTCCTCTGACAAAACCAGACATGAATCTTTAAGAGGACACACAAGGCAGAGAGTTTCATGCCAAAACGAGAACCGTGCCACTTTAAAGAAACAAACACCTGACAAACATTGCTCACGTGACATAGGTTGCTATCAATGATGGACTTAAGGTACATGCTCATATCTTTAAGGATCATTAAAAAATAAAAGCATAAGAATGAAAAGGAGAGAAATGTGGTCATGTACTATACCTTTCCCCTGAGCTAGAGACTTGGGAGGGATGTTCTCCTTGACAGCGGATTCATAGGCTCTGTACGGGTTTTCCTGCAAGTCAAGAATAGAGGAACATCCTACATTAAGTTATACACAAAATACCGCTGCATTAAGGGTCAACCTAGTGCTCTTGTTTATAACTTTACATCTCCAAACAAATAGTAAAAAAAGGGGTCAAAAACACTTTTTATCAGATACAACTTAAAACGTTTGTACGTCATGTTTCCACAGGTGTCCCCAGAAATTGATGCCTCATTTACTTTGTTATATTAATGGTTGGAGGCACCTTAAGCTATTTATATTGAATCAGTTCAGAACCAACACCTAGCAGTCATCAATCCAACACACCTTTATTTCCATGTACGGAGGGTCGTGTTGTAAACTGGCTTTATCCTCGGCCACTCTCGCCTTGCGCTCCCTGATGAAGGTCTCCAGCTCGTCATCCATGTCTCTTTGGGAAAGTTATAAAAACCCAACTGAGAACACAAAAGGCTTGCTTGCTTATATGTAACACTCCTGCAGAGAGAGAGAGAGACACTTCACCAATTACTTCCTCCTCTCTGATCTAATGAATGCTCATCAATTTAATCACCTGTGAGCTGGACTGAAAACACACTACCGGCTTTGTAGCTCACTTTACTGGTGCATGTGGATTATTTTTGTATTTTTTTCTTCATTGTCTTGGGTACAGTTTCATTTTGTTCTACATTTGATATGAACTACATCACATATTAATTAAGTCGATAACGTTACTGTCTCTTTAATTTCCCGTTGTCAGGCAACCACAACGAGCACTCTAGCGTTAACCCGCTCAACTGTATTAGCTTAGCAACCATTATCATAATAATACAATAACTATAAGTATGATGAATAATAATAGGTTTAACACGTTGTATGGGATGATTGTTTAGTTGGTTTAAAGTAATCTATTTCTTACGTTAGCCTAGCTTATTAGCTTAAACTAAATGACAGGCAAACCCAAAGTAAATCCAGTAAGTGACATAACTAGAAAAGCTAACGTTAGCTAATGACTTGCTCACCGCTCCAGCTAGCGTTAGCTTCTATGGTATCTATCAGTATTGTTGTGGTTAGCATTAAACCAAACGTACCATTGAGCGCTGTTTGAATATGACGTTTCTGAACAAAGCAACGTTTGCTAGCTTGCAAATGTTGGCGGCGTCTGGCTCGTCTCCTTTAAGCCCAACATCACTAGCAAGGCTACCATAACTTTGCACCATTTCCGGTTTCAAGCATCAAAATAATACCCCACTTGAGAAAACCAGTTAACTGTTAAAGCTCATCTGCGTGTTAAAATAGCTCAGACATTATGCACCGACGAATTTAGCAAAAACTAAATGATTGAAATGAGTCGTACAATAATGTTTTACCTTCCCTTTTGTTTACTACTACAGTACTGCATGTAAATCAATCCTCATGCGCAGCACATTTTCTGCTCTTATTTTGAAGGCACAGTGATACACTTCCTGTCTTTAGACGTACTCTAGCTTGACACATCGCGACTCAGCTGTTACCGAGAGGTAACGCTGGGTTGTTCACGCCCACCTCCCCTTGAGACTCAATCCATCCTTTGGGGAACACATGTTGCATTCACGTCCAAGGAAATAACTTGCCTAAGCCTGAAACCTTCTGCAATTACACTAGTCTGTTGTTTGAGGAGGAAAAAGGCACCTCAATCACTTCCACCGTCATGGATGCATTTGAGCTGTTTCAACTAGATGTGCACTAGATGTGCTGCTTAGGGTTTTTAGCCCCAGGATGCTTGATCAGTGGACAATCTGTGTCAATAATCATATTTTACATTAAAATATTTATGGATAATATTTAATTCTAGTTAATCTTGTATGTTAAAGAAATTAAAAAGACTGCATCAACTTTTTGTTTGCAATTTATTGCTTATATAAACGCTCTCTAAACATTTGTTGGTAAAAATAAAATCTATCAATAACAATCATAAATAAAATCATCACAATGACTTTTACATGACATTATATTGCACAATTATAAGCCTTAACGAGAATCACAGAACACAAGTGTTGCTCAGGTTGTGTGTAGGAGGAATGTTCAGAGGTCTGTGGGCAATGACACACACACTAGTTGCCTTTAGAGGACAGACAATCTAAACGTCAACTGTCTTTGCTGCATTTAATTGAGGTCTTTAGATTATCAGCTCTACAAATTGATGACCAAACAATCAAGTTGTGTCACGAACTGTTACATTGCCGTGAAATCTATAGGCCGACATGATTTACACAAAATATTTCATTTCCATTTGTTGTGGTACAGATCTGATGTTTCTGTGTTATTCAAATAGGAAACTGCAAAAAAACAACTGCAGAAGTGGGTCACATGTCAAGAATACCACTTGTTCTGGTGTCAGTGTGCACTGTCAGGTACACGTGATGGGTCTAATTAGACTGCTGCCTAAATGGGAAGAAGTCAGACTGTGTGGTTTCTCCTCGTTCAGACACATGTTCAGATCAGTACCACAACAAAGTCAAACAGCTCCCTTTCAGACTGGTGTCAGCCCAGCTTTTCATCATTTCACAGCAGCAGCCAGTCCTACCAACAGAATCAGCATCTCATTTCTGACCAACACGGCTGCTTTCTGTCTGAGGTTTCACCAAAAGGCCGTCTCCGTGTCTGACTTGGCAGTTTATGATTGGTCAGGCCTAAAAGATCCAAAGACTCGGTGTGTGTTGAGTGATGTGTGTATGTGTTCAGATGTTGTCCACCTCCGCGCTGAGTTCAGGGCATAATTCCTTAAGTAACATTTCCATCAATACCTAACGGAGACAGAAAGACAAAATCATTATGTTTGAGGCTGTATTAATTTTTATATAATCAATGCTATGATATAATAATGTATTCTTCTTACATAGAGAAGATGTTTGTTGGCACTAGCCTCCTGCAGGGCATTGAAGATCTTGATGATTCCATAGCGGGCATTCTGCTGGCCAACTAGATTTGCAAGTGCATCTGTTATAAAAGATCACGTTGACACAAAGTAAAGAGGTCAGACGATCCACAGACACTCAGGTGTTCACTAGTTTAACATGTACAGGTCATGTTAGCACGTGGTTCAGGATGCTACCTGGGATATTGTCAAGTAGTTTCTGTTGAGCCCGTTCCTTAGTGTCACTGCGTTCAGTGTCTGTTCGGACCTTGACACCTGGTGCCAACTTCCCGTTGGGCCAGAAGTTGTCCCTGAACACACTGATGTAACACACCAGCATCTGTTCGCAGAAGATCCAGTTTACGGTGTCCCGGATCTGTCTAAGGGTAAAGCACAGAAGATGTTAGCCTCGTGACTGATCCGCAAAAAATGTGCGATCACATAGTTACAATCTATAGAACAGGTTAATAAAACGCACCGAGCTGCTCATTCAAGATCCTGTCTCTAATCTGTCAATAACAACAACAACACCAGGGCGTGTCTCATGTGACGTGTCTCATGTGCTGTAGGCTGCGGTAACATTTCAACAAATCTGAAGTCGCCTTGTTACTCAAATACGGTAGCAGAAGCAGTGTGAACAAAGCAATTAGCAGAACCGATCAGCTAATTGATCAACTAAATCTCAACATTTTTGATAATCGACTAAATTAATTTGTTTAATTTATCTTAAAAGTGTAGTCATATCTAATTAAAATGCCAACTTGCTAGAACTTACTTGTTGATAGTTCGTCCAAATGTCACCTGGACTAGTGCAATTAGAGTCTTCCTCACCCACTTAAACACTGAGCAGACAGACAGACAGACAGACAGACAAGGAAAAATTAGGTCAGTTTATTTCACTCAGATTCTGTTTGAATTCACAATATGATCCCAAAACAACAAAGGTGTAAGCTCATTGTTTTTCATAGATATAGATTTCTAGTTTATTCACATAAGCCTCTGTCTCTTTGGCGTAAGACTTTTTGATATAAAAAACTGCAACATGATGCTACTCACTTCCTCTGAGCTCAAAGATTTCTCCTATGAGCATGAAGCAGGGTTCAGCCAGAGCGTCCCTCCTCCCGTCTACCTCGTCACCGTAGTCTGACAAGTCACTGTCATCGTCAGCCTCCTCCTATAAACAATTACACACCATCCAAATGAGGAAGTGAGGCAGCGAAAGCGTGAAGATGGTCCACAATGTCCCGTTATGTTCCCAGCTGTAAAAGAATGTGTACCTCAGTATGCGAGAAGAAATCTCCAGGTAGCCTCTCCAGGAAGGAGGCCAGAGAGAAAGAGGATTTCTTCTGGATTGACATCACCTTCAAGCATTTTGTATGAAATATAAATCAAGCACAAAAACACACATGTGGTAGCTGTGAGGCAGAAGGAATGAGTCTTTTACACACGCTTGTAATACATATGAAAATAATAATAATAATAAAAATGAAATGCTTGTTTGAGAAAGTGGTTACCTTGAGGTGCTCTGGGGACGGGCTGAGGAACGCATAGAGAACCTCCGACTGGCACAATCGCTCATCTGTCAGCAGACGCTACACACACACACACACACACACACACACACACACACACACACACACACACACACACACACACACACACACACACAC
>JAVQJD010090677.1:0-10680 GCA_036023655.1 Nannoperca australis
GGACAAGGCTGGTTCCAGGGGCTTCAGAACACTCCAGAACCAAGAGAGCTGCTACAGCTGCAGCCAAGTTGGACATTTCATCAGAAACTGTCTCGAAGAGAAGAAAAGAGAAGAGGGACAGCTGGCTGTTTCCTGCATAGGATTGAGGCTCGAAGGTGGGAGAGTGGACGCCGGGGATGGACCAGCCCACATCACACGCACACGTGACGAGTGGTGAGTCGCAACCTCAAATTGATTATGAAAAATTTCAAATGACCATAGAATACAATGATCAGCTAAAGATAATGAAAAAAACAAAACAGACTGAACAGCCAACATGGTTCTAGTTGATTCAGGAGCTACACAATTAGCTATAAAAACGAATAATGAATGAAATTGATGTCACCAAAATTGAGTGGGAGATACATGTATTTGATGGGGGCTTTAAGAAATGTGCTGGAGCGATATACTGCGCCGCTGGTTTGCAGCGACGAGGTAACTGGGAGGTTTAAACTTCCCTTCCTGTTATTTACATTCTGTCCAATAAATCTGATGGGCAGAGATGTCATGTATCTCTGCATGATGGTAGGAGGGTACATTCATATTAGGCCTTACTATGTAGAGTACCAGTATATCCAGGATAGTGTTTCAGATACATCAGCATTTTTCTGGTGTGTCAGCAACATCACACGGTGACACAATGCTTGTTTGTTTACAGTATTCATTCTTCCAACTTCTCATCAAGAATTGGAATACAAGGCAACCTTTAACCTGTTAAAAGACTTTGATCAGATTGATTTGCCTGAAACATTGCCCCATTCTTCTTATTCTAAGCCGATTTGCATACTTCTAAAAGAACAGTTTAAAATGATTAAAGATGATAAACATTCCTCAATAGCCTATGTGCTTGCTCAATGTATTTAGGTATACTGTTTGTTTTTTTCCTTTGTGAGGAGACGTTTAGGTTTCTTTTGTGATTAACTAATCACTTTTTTACCCCAACTTAGCTCGCCATCATTGTTAGCCTCTTGACCTCAACATACTGGATAATGGATGAATAGATGGGTCAAAACATTAGCGTCTTTGCGCTAAGAATTCAATTCAACAATTCAATTTGTGGAATAGACGTTTCACAAGATACACTTATTTGCTTTCATGCTGATAGTTCAATGAGAGGATTCATACCACTCATACACTCAGCAGCCAGTTAGCTTGTAGTATCTTAGCATAAAGACTGGAAACAGCTTGCCTGGCTCTGCCCGAAGGAAACAAATAGACCTTTTGAGATGTTAGTAGATGGATTTAAATTTAGCTGTTTACTCCTGTTTCCACTCTTCCACTGTATTCTAAGCTAAGCTAACCAGATGCTGGCTGTAGCTTAATATTTGCCATATATGTAAGAGAGTGGTATCAATCTTCTCATCTAACTCTCAGCAACAAGGATAATGTGTATTTCCCAAAATGTTGAACCATTTCTTTAAATTTGGAGTAGCCACATACACTCAGTTGCCAGTCTATTAGGTTGATTTAGCTAAAGCTTATCAATCATTGAAATAAATGTTAAAGAACAATACTGATTATAGTGCAATACAATTCAACAGCCCCATGAACTGCTGTCTTAAAAATAACCATAAATTTGAATTAACACCTTAACAAAAGGGAACAGTATAACCCTCACAAAGGTAGGATTTATTGCAGGGAAGTTTTATTAGAATAAAGCAGCTTGAGGTGTAAAATTGTAAAATACATTAATCTAAGTTATACAGGTTCTCACCCAAATTATGTGATTGATTCACTTAGGGTTTTTTTTATCATAAGAAACAGTTTGTGTTTCCCCTTCTTTCCTTTTTTTAACTACCTCTCACGGGAATGTAGAGAAGTTTTTTAGGCCTCAGTGAGCTCTCCAGCAATGTGTGCTCTCAATCTTCACTCTCTGTCTCCCCTCCCCCCACTCTACCTTGTGTTATCAGAGCCCTTACCTTACCTGGCTGTGTGTTGTGCAGACACACCCGGCTACTCCAGATCAACCTATCACTGCTCTAAGACAGACACACCAAGGAGGTGTACTTCCTGTGTTTCACGAAGAAAGAATGGGGCAGGAGAGTGGAGAGAGTTGTGTACTTTACTTTTGCCAGGGGGGTCCACAGAGGCGATCGCGTCAGCAATAGAGGAGAGGGAAAGGACTGAAGAAGTGGACAGACACGGCATACTTTAGTTTGATTTATCTGAGTTCAGTTTCATGTTCAGCAAAAGCGACTGAGGACAAGTCGGAGAGAAGGAGGAGGGGAAAGATAAATGTCAATCTGTTGAGGCTTGTTTGGGAATTTGAGGAAGGAGGGGAGGTGTGGAGAGAGAGAGGCAGCAAGAGGGAAAAGCTTAGGCATAAACTATTGAGAGAAAAAGACAGTTTGGATTTATTTGAAAAAAGGACGACATTTGTTGTTTCATCTAGACAATGGGAATATAGGGAATTCATTCTTATGTGTTGTGCAATCCCATGCATTTAAGCTGAGCTGGACCAGGGGGGAGACCACAGATCTCCCCAGGATACTACATTCAGGTGAGTTACTTTACTATTTATTTCATGTATTTTAAATGAATGCTTCTGTAAATTGCTTCTGGTTTGAGCACAGATTTAGATTTAGCTTAGTTGTGGTTTACATGTTACATGCCATGCCTATGTGTCACAGGCCCTTGCTTTCTGAAAGGCTTCATTTGGTATGCTGTGCTTTGCTTTCTTAGAGACCTGTAGGAGGGTGTCACCTTTTCTATGCATCTTACTCTTCTAATGTAAAGTTACTGTACAACCAGTGCTGCAATTTAGTGTATTCAACAAAATAAAAACAAAAACTGACAACACTGCTACATTGTTGCAGCTCCCATGAATTTCCAACAGCATTAACATTAGTGAAATAGTTTTCCATACGTTTTTTTCATACTCATCTCTGTGACATTATCTACATTTGTAAAAGTTTGCAGAGCCTCGTCATTTTACTTAATTTGACCATCATATGATTTTGTCTCAGAAAATGGCTTGATGTCTAATGTCAGATTTTTAAATTGATGATATAGAGTGTTACTGTCTTTTAGGTCCTCCAAATAATGACACTATGTGGACCAAAAAGCCCAGCGGCACCATCTTTAACACTTTATCTAACATAAACATATCTGACCGCAAGCTTCAGCCAGGTGGAAAAATCTCACGAGATCCAAGTCCCAGGCCAGCGATGACTGCCCAGTCAGAGCGAGAGAGAGGCGGTAAACGAGAGGAAGACTGGAGGAGAGAAAGAGAAACAGAGAAAATGAGGGACAAAGCCAGATACAAAGATATGGACCCACGAGAGAGATACTATGAAAGAGACCGAGCTCCAGCGCCCCGGTCGAGAGAGGAAGAAAGAGAGTTGAGGGAGAGAGAAAAGAGACTAGAAAGTAACAGAAACAGGAGGCCGCTGTTAAATGTAGAAAAGGAGATTAACAGAGAGGTAGAGAGGGGGATGAAGAAAGGTGACACATTTCCCAGAATGAGAAAAAACAGCGCAGATCATGGCAGAAGACTGATGCCCACCATTGAGATGGATGAAGAGAGAGGGGAAAGGACGAAGAGAGAGAGGCCGAAAAGAGCAGATGCAGATGACAGGGAGAGAGAAAGGGAGACGGCATGGCAGAGAGAGAGGTACAGAGAGAGGGAAAGAGATAAGATGCGAAGCAGGGAAGAGGGAGGGAACACTGGACGAAGACCCGTAGAAGAAGAGAAATCACGACAAAGGGAAAGATATCAGGAGTCTGATGTTGGTTTTCAAGACAGGAGAAGAAAAGTGGGTGATTTGCAGGACAGAAGAGAGAGGGATGCAGCTAGAAAAAGAGAAAAGCCAAGGCCTTACACAGGAAAGAGGGAGGCTGGGGTGCCTTCTCCACACAGACGAAGAGATGGGGAACTCTACTCAGATAGAAAGGAGAAGGAAAAGACTCACAGGAGAGAGGGAAGAAGGGACACCAGGAGTGAAGGAGACAGTGATGAGAGAGACCTAAGGAGGGAAAGAGCAAAGGACAGAGAGAGGGAGGAGTTGACATATCAACACAGCAGAAGTGAGGGGGACAACACAGGCAAAACACAGAGCGAGAGAGAGCGAGATAGACAGGGATACAGTGAAGAGGACAGGCAGAGGGACAGAGAAAGAGAGGTGGATCGATCCAGGAGGCGGGGAGGAGAGAAAGACAGGGAGACATACAAAGATGTTGACAGGAGAGCAGCAAGGGAGGGAGAAAGATTGAAGGAAAGTGCGAGAGACTTGAAGGATGACAGATACAGAGAGAATGAGCAGAGGAGAGACAGGGAAACAAAGGAAAGAGGGACCGATCCTAGGTGGGGTGATACGACAAGCATAAGCAGTCGATCCCTGAACGAGACAGCTCCTGGGGCGCCGCCACGAGCCCAAGGCAGCGACATGGACAGTGAGATGAGATATAGAAGAGACAGAGACATTTATGCAGAGAGGAAATTGGGGAGAGAGAGCACTGCTAAAAGTGACCCAGAGAGAGCTGCTGAAAGAAGTCAAAGAGAGCAAAAAGGAAATGAGAGACAAGAAAGGGATAGGGGGGAGACAACAGGCGACGTGCCAGAACAGAGAAGGATGTTAGAGCCACAGAGGGGCAAGAATAGTAAAGAAGAATATGTAGACAGAGAGACACATTCAAGGGGGAAAGGGAGGAGGAGAGGAGAAGAAGAGAGGAGTATGGAGTGGGGAAGAGGGGGGCGGAGAGTAAAAGAGGAACCAGATGAGCAGTACTTAGACCCAAACAGGAGAGGAAGAAGACATGGAGGGAGAAATGAGTACATGGAGGAGGAGACAGAGGGTGTAAGTGTAGATGGAGAGGAGGTGGGTGACATCTGGAGAGAAACGGATAAGGGAGGGAAGGAATATATGCCTCACAGCAATGAAGGGATAGAGGAAGTCCAGAGGGAGGCAGAGAGAGAGAATGTGACAGATAACACAGGGGAGAGTGACAGAGAGGAAGAGGGTGGGAGCGATTATTGTACTCGCTCCGAGAGCGAGGGAGGAAGTGACACAGGGTGGAAGCATGAGAGAGACAGAATGCTGTCAGGAGAGGACGGCTTTGTAACCGTGTCCAGTGGCGGAGACGAAGAGGACGGAAGAGAGGAAGATGAAGAAGACAAGTTTGAGAACTGTCAAGAGTTCTGGGAAGGTGGAGTTGCATATGAGGGCCTTTCACCTGTTGCCATCAAGGAGTGTGTGGGAGACAAGGAGAGGGAAGAGGAATGGACAATGGGAAAGGAGAAGACGGTTGATGACGAGGAACAGGGGAGGGAAAAGCAGCCAAAGTACGTCTTCTGTGTGATTGGGCAAACGTCACCGTCACAAGTTGATCAGACGGTGGGTGTGGAAAGAGACAACCCAAATTTAGAGAGCTATACTAATTGTAGTGATGACATCACACATCAACCCCAGGATGACCTGCATCTGACACTGAGTAGTAAGGATGAATTCTCGACCATCAACAAGCAGGACACAGAGAGCAACAGTGAGTGTGGCGTGCCAGTGGAGGAAAGGGCAGCCATCGGAGAAGCGACTGAAGTGGATATCACATACACAGTGTCGTCAGAGCTTCAAAACACAGAGACTGGAGAGGGAATGAGGAGCAAAGTGGAGCACCCACATGCAGAAATGAGGACGATTAAAAGAGATTCACGGACTGAAAGACTTCTGATGGAGTGGAGAGAGAAAAATAAGCAAGGGGTGGAAAGAGAGCGGGTTTCACCAGTCCCGAGTAATCCCTATGCTGATGTTTTTTCTCAGGTGACTTTGGAACAAATTCAACCCATCTTGGATGGGATGAACACCAGAGCAATGAGCCCAGAAGATGTGGAGGCCATTCGAATCCGAATGAGCGGGGCATGGAGCATGTCCGAGGATCCCAAGCGGCATTCCCAAGCCCCCCACCTTAAATGGGCCAAAAATGTGGTGCAGGAGATCCTTGGACCATCAGATGAACAGACTGTGGATGAACCTAACGCAGGGGAACAAGAAGACCAAAGGGTCGGCCAACCTGAGGCAGCAATCAAGAACAACAAACAACATGGGACTGGAGAGATGCCTGTTGTTAAGTTGATAATGGACGGACAGCACCCCGAGCCAGAGCTGGAGGAAGAGCCGTTGGAGGGATTGAGAGGTATGGGGCAGGGCCAAGTTGAAATGCATGCTGAACAGTTCCCAGCTTTGCATGCTGACACACCTACATACACTCATGCTGACACACTGTTAGACACAGAAGGGAAGGAGGATCACAGTTTGAACAAAGACACTGAGGCTTCTGGTCACCTTCGGTTAGAAAAGGCAGATACAGAGGTGAAAGTTAGTGAAGAGGCAGTGGATGAGGTTCAGTTATCAGAAATGGAAAAAGAAGCGAACAGAGAGAAGGAAGTTGAGATGTATTTATCTGTGAGCAACACACTGTACAAGCCTAACAGCTGCCCAATACTTAACTATGAAAGTGACTTTGACCTCCTCATTCCCTCCAGAGAGGGTGAGGGCCAGGAGGCGGAAGACAGAATGGGTGAAAGTGAAGAAGAAAGGCAGGGAGAGGAGCCCGAAGAGAGGGGTACTTCAAAGGAGGTGGGAAAGGGGAGGGAGGAAGAGGGAACGAAGGTGGATAGCAGAGAGGGAGAGGTGGTGGCAGAAAGGAAAATAAAAGTGGGGACTCTGACGAGCAGCTGCAGTTTCCGAGATTTGGGTCCTGAGGCGTGGTTACGCAGAAGAGGGATCCGTAAAACCACTGAACGAAGAAATGGACAGCATATAGAAGTGGAAGAAGAAGAAAAAGAAGAAGGTGTTGGGAGGGATCGCAGAACCCGAATATTTTCCACAACAGGTAAAGAGAGAGGATGAAAACGCTGGTTATCTCCTCAAATCAGTGTCCAAAATGTTGGAAAGCCACACGCGTACCTCTCCTTTGACTTTAATGTTTTAATTTCTATCTATTTTGTATTTTCCAAAAAATTAAAAAAATCTAACCAGGTTGACATATTTCGGCACCACGGAGGAAACAATCTTTAAATCAAGTCAACATTTGATTTGGCACGTAGACAATTTTCATCACAGTCCATCTTCAAATCAGTCATATCCTCCATTTTGCTGTCTGAGAGTTTCTTGCATCATTTTGTTGCCGCATCAATTGGAGAACCTAAAATCTAAGGCAGACGTCTTCAAACAAACACTATCAGTGCACTGATCTGAACACACAAAATTACTTTAAACTGGAAACTGCGTCACAGTGTTGTGGCTACAGGTAGTGGGCGGGGATAAGTGGAGGTGGAGAAAGTGAGGGAAAACCAGGAGCATGAGCTAAAAGACTTGAGTTGGACCTGCTTGAGACATTACATAAGAAGCACAGGTTGTGGAAACACACTAATCTTTTATGCAATGCTTGATGGAGCTGGGTTACTAAATTAACTAACAATTATTTATTTTATTGATTACCTACTTATTTATTTATGGCTTTTTTAAAATACATTTCTTCATTCATTCTCTGTAGTTAGTAATATAGCGCACTGATAGGTATGTTGCTGTATAATATTTCGACAAAAGGATACTTTTATATTCCAGATGATAAGAATGATCGGAGCAAAAGCTGGGGAGAAGTGGAGCTGAGGTGAGTGAAACAATCACATACAGAATTATATTTAATACCACATGTTTAAAGGATCCAATACTAGCAGTTGACCCTGGAGCAATGCTATAGTTCTGTAGCGTCAGGAAGGTCACTGAAACGTAGAATCGCACAGCAGAGTCCTATTTTCTTATAGTCAATGCAAATCTTCCACACTTAAAAGCAGTTTTAGACAATTTTTGTCAACTTTAATTTTGTTTGACAATAAAAAATTGATTCTTTCTTGGCACTGTAGGAATGTTTTGGACACAATCGACAGACGGAAAAGGAATTCAAGGTTTTTCAGTGAGTGTCTCTGTTCCTCCTTTTATTTTCGCTTCATTCAGATGATGCGTTAAAAGTACTGTGTGCACTATTTAGGCACAAATCAAACACATCAACTTCCTTAATGCCTTGTTGCAAATGTGTAAATCTAGGCTGTGGGGGCGAAAGCATGACATGGGGGAGCATTTCCTTTCTGTATGTGTGATTCATCTCCGTGTTAATACATGCTCACTAACTGTTTATCTCTTACTCGGTACATGTTGGCCCAGAATTTAAATGGAAATACACAAATGAAAGGAAATCTGTGTTGGCTCACATCATTTTAGAAAAACAACCCAAAATGACATTGAGTCCCTTGGCCTATGATTCATATGGTTATTGCGAGAAATGGGGCAGGAGTGTGTCTGTGTATATGTGTGTCTGTGCAAGCCACAGACAGGTTTCTGCAAGCATTCATATCCTAACTTGAGGGAAAAACAGCTGCCGCTGCGACTTTGCATTCCGACAAGTATGTGTAAAAGGAATGTCAAATGCAAACAGCTCCACTTGTCTAACAGTGTTCCTGTCTCTATCTATCTCCTTTCCTTTGCTTTTCTGTTTCTCCCTCTTCTCTTCTGCTGTGCGTCTTTCTCTGTCTGACTTCCTCTTTCTCCCAGATGCTGCCCAGCTCTACCAGCAGTACAGCGAGGCGGCTCAGGACTTTGAGATCCTGCGTCAGGCTCGCTCACATTTCCTCTCCATATCCGAGGACACTACCGCGTCTCCCGCTCCCTCACCTCCTGCTGCCCGCAGACCTCTCCCTCCCTTACCTCCTGTCCCGCACTCCCACTCCTTGTCCCACACAGTCTCCATCACCAGTATCCAGAGCTTGCCTCTCCCTGAGCCCCCCAAAAGTGAAGGCAGGCCTTCCTCCCCACGTCTGTCCATCTCTCTCTCACAGTCAGCCACACTGTGGCGTGAGCTGCCGGCGGTCAGGATCAGCGCTGAGCTGGAGAAGCTCACAGAGGACCAAAGGCGACTACAGGAGGTAACAAATGGTTTTGCTGCACATATGAAGTCTAGTCTAGTGTAGAAATGTATTCATACAGTTTGTATGCATGGTGTTGCCTTCTGATTCCACTGATTATTATTGTTGACAGTAATGTTGTGCCAGTAACTTAAGTGAATAAGTGCTAACTGTTACACTGAGTAAATTAGCTTAACCAAAATCATTCTTTTGCACTTCTTTGAAAACTTACTGGCACAACATTAAGGCATCTTAAAATTTTTCCTACAGCTATACTTCATCCTGCTTGTATGAAGAATTTTAATCTTAATTTAAGTGAAATTATCTCAACATCTACCTCAGTGAAATTCCAGGCAATCCTGTAGAAGATTAAATGCATGACGGGTATCTTTTACTTTTGCTTCAGCTTAACGTATCTGATGACTTGAAATGAATCTATTATAGTTTTAGTGATTTACCACCTCATGCTGTGACCAGTGACCAGACTCTTTTTGGGCGTCATTTCGCATCAGCAGCTTATCTACTGTTTCATTTCATGGTGACTTCTGGGAAATGGCAAGACTTACATCACTGTTATTATCCCCCTCCTCAAACAACCAAAATCTCACAAAATATTCTGACTTGCCACATCCCTGAATAACCTGCCCATTAATCCACTTTTTTATTGGCAGAAGAGCGTCTCCTGCCAGAAAATGTGATTGTGCAAGCACATTGCATTTCTCTGTTACTGTAGGTGTTTTCCTCTAAACACTCAAAAAGAATTTGTCTGAGCTGGAATATTTCCACTCATTGTGAAATCTTTGTTAGTCACATCCTTGTCAAACTGCCACAGCCTCTAGAGAGCTCACCACCCTGTGCTAATTGGCTATAATTTACTGACAAACTGTCTCTTCCTCAAAGATTTAATCATTTCTCATGTATATTTCCCCTTTTTTGTGTTTTGCTTTCTAGGTCAGATTTGAGGTGGTGACCTCAGAGGCCTCCTACTGCCGGAGTTTGGACATTGTTGTTGAACACTTTGTTAAGTCCAAACAGCTGGGGGCGCTGCTAACCACTCAGGATAGGAACTGGCTGTTTTCGCGGCTGAGTGATGTTCGTGCCATCAGCCACAGGTCAGAAATGTTGCACATTATTTAGTTCTTCATCCACCATTTAAATCTTAATTCATCCAAATTTATATTGGACAGGAAATGCATACATTAAGTGGTCGTCAAACCTATTTGTGTTACAAATCTGTGGGACAAAATAAGCTTAAAATAATTCTTCGTTTTTAGTTTTTTATCAAAGCTGGAGGAGCGGGTGGAATCAGACTTCATTAAATTCACCGTGTGTGATATCATCGCATTGTACTGTGAGCGCTTCCAAATGGTTTATGTGCCCTACCTCACCAACCAGTCCTATCAGGATGCTACCTACCAGAGACTCATGTAAGCTAATCAATCCAGCTTTTGTGTTTAGCTATTGTCTGTAATCTTTTTTAACCGATTTTTTAAAATCTTTCTGTACATTCAATTTTTCTTTCTCTTTCAGGAATGAGAATCCAGGGTTCAAGCGGATTGTGGAGAAATTAGAGAGGAGTCCAGTTTGTCAGAGGCTTCCTCTTCGTTCCTTCCTTATCCTTCCTTTCCAAAGGATCACAAGAATTAAGTTGCTGGTCCAGGTGTGTGTGTGTGTGTGTGTGTGTGTGTGTGTGTGTGTGTGTTTGGTTGTGGGTGTGTGTGTGTGTGAGTGCGGGTGTGGGTGTG
>JAVQJD010090680.1:0-23827 GCA_036023655.1 Nannoperca australis
AAAAAGATGTTAGCGGACTGCTGCTGCCGCTCTGGAGTCCACGCAGTCGCTGTCACCGTCCTTGAAGTGCAAAATACCTCGCGAAGATAATATTACGTGTCCGCCAGCCGCGCTCACGCAACTCTTTTTAAAGATTAAACTCCCCTTGCACTTTCAAAATGCCATTCTGACACCCCGAGGTCACTCGGGGGTTCCTGCCCATGGCGTGCATAAATCAAGGGTGCTCTTTTCACTGCAGCAACAAAAGACTTTATATCGACAGCACTGGAGCGTGCACGCGCATCGTGTTGCCATCGAGCGAGATAAAGACCTGCGGCGTGCACTGCGATGTCTCTCAGGGTGTGTTTTTGTAGTTCTGCTCGTGCCAAAGACAGGAGGGCAAGACGGTGCAGCTGGGGCTCATCAGTGGACTCCCATAAACCTTTCACCTGCGCGCATGTCGAGTCTTAGCTGGTGTGGAGACTGGTGCGTGGACCAGAGGGAGTAATAAGAAGCTATGGAGCTGCTTTCTGTCTCCCCATTTGCCCTCTGGCCCCGGCTAACCGAAGTCCTCAGTTTCTCTGTGACTCTCTTGGCCCGATGCAGTATAATTCAAACGCACACCATCATCCCCGTGTTCCTCCTCTTTGGACGGTCTTCAACCTTCAAAATGAAGGACAGACTTTGTGAAGGAGAGACTGAAGCCTTCACGAGCCCAAGTGCATCTGATCTGCACATATTTCTCTTAACTGATTAAACGTTTAAGCAAATCTTCTGCCAAAAGTGCCAGATGTTGGACGGTGTAAGGAGTGGCTGCCTTTTGAGTTTTGGACTGTGGGTCAGCTGCGTTTCCTTATATTCCACTATAGTGATCTGAACTATTGGGCTGGAACATAAGTTATTTTCATCACTGATCAATCTGCAGATTACCTTTTTTAATCAGTGAAGCATCTGGTCTATAAAATGTCATGAAATGGAGAAAAATGCCCATCACAGTTTTCTAAAGCCTGAGGCGATGCTTTCATGTTGATTATTTTTGTCCCAACAACAGTTCAAAATGCCCATTTATTCAATTTACCATCATAAAAGACCAAGAAAATCTTAAAATTGACTATGAATAACATTTCTGTCCATTAATCAACTGTTTAATCGACTTGTTGCGTTTCAGCTCTTCATCAATTAATTGTTTAAAGTAACATTTCAATCTAAAAACATTTGTTGTAAAACTTGAATATATAAAAGCAATTTCTCGTCAACCGAGAAGCCGGAACCATCAAATTCCTTAAAGATTAAATTAGTTTCAACTTTATATCGATTTTAATTGTTCAAGCTATAATGCCAAAGGTTTGACGGGTCCAGCTTCTCAGATGTGAGCATTTGGGGGTTAGGACTGTGGGTCAGACAGAAAAACCTATTTGAAGACGTCACATTGGGCTTCAGGAAATTGTCATTGGCGTATTTTACTATTGTGTTTGTGTTATAGGTCAAACAGTTAATCGGTTTATCAAGAAAATAATCTACAAATTCAGCGATAATGAAAATTGCAGCGTTTGTCTTTCCCACGCGCCCTTTAACTTTTCATATAGGTTCACATGAAATGCACCCATGAATGCTCGACACTTAGGAGTAAATAAACGCCCCTCACGTTACATACAGGCTTACTTTACATTGCATAGTCACTGTGGAATTTTGGAACATGCCAGCCACTTGGTTTTTCCCTAAATACAGCTGTTGTGCTTTCTAAATCTGTTTTCCACAGCTTCGTTAGCGACATTAACCACCCCTCCTCTCCCTCCTCTTGGCCAAGCTACGACAGCCCTTCCCTCACGGCCTCAATAAGTAATTCTACTGCCTCGTTGAGTTTGATTCCACAGGTCCTTGGCCGGGTCATATCAGGCATGAGGGCAGCCGTCCGGATCTTGTCAATATGATAGGCTGGCTGGCGCTTCAGTGGCACCAGGGCAGGCCAGAATCATGTCAGCCAGACCCTCAGGGGGTCCCGGAGAACTAGCCAGAACAGGATATTGCTGTGATCATTCACCAGCAGCAGACAAATCATTAAACCAGTGGCTGCGTGCCACTGAGTGTTTCAGGCATTTCTGTCTGTCACTGTGACTTTCCCTCAGGTTAGAGATTGTGTTTGCTTTGTAAAGTTGTCATTGCGTCTTGGTGGATTCGTTAATTAACATGAAAATCAGGTTACCTAGACAGGTAGGAGTGAGAATGTAATCAATCTTTCTTCATCCAGTTTTCTTTTGTTTGACATCAACCTGCTTTTTATGGGAGGAAATCACTGTCAATCAATGTAGTTTTCCCGGGACTTCCCATTTTAGGGAAGCCAATAAGTCTATTTTAAACACGTGTGTCTGTATTTGATTAGTTAAAATTTTGTTAGTGGAGAAATTGAACTATCTTTTAAGTTGCTAAATGTAATGTGTGAAATTACACAGAACGCTCTTGGTTGTTATAGCCACACATTAGCACGCAAGCCTGCCTTTTTAGAGTCCCTTTCCGATCAATAATCAATTTAAAATGGGTGGGAAATGGGAATTAAGTCAGGAACGGCGCGGCTGAAAGAGTGCTTTGTTTTAAACTTGAACTTTGTGCAGAAATGGTACTTGTTTTGGATGTCAGGGGTTATTTACTTGGATGCCTTGTTTGGGTTTCAGAACAAGTCCTGGCTGTTTGTCAGATTTCTCTCTCGTTAAAAAATCGGAGCACTCGAAATTGGTTCTTACTGGAGCCCATCCAGTGTTGCATATAGGAGCTCACATTAAGCACACACGCTGCGTGTGTGTGTTACTCTTCAAATCCGAATGCAATTATTCAACCAACCTCAAAAGAGGAGACCCCGTTTTTAAGGAACGTCACGTTTTCTCCACAGTGAGCGACTGTCAGGTAATTGAATAAACTCTAAATGGATTTGAGGGTGACCATTCAGGAGCCTTCAGAGCTTTTCTTCTCGCCCCCCCTCTGCTGGGTTTGGTCGTCAGCCAGCTCCTCTAGTAGAAAAGACTGGAATACCTGCAAATGGTCCAGGGCGGTAGCACCCTGCCTCCTGCTGTGGGGGGTCACTGTAAAAGGTGCTATGTCTTTGACACAGACGCATACCGCCCCTTTTTTATTGTTCCCTCTTGCTCATTAGAAATCTAATTATCATGGATCTCCTGGCAGTCGAGTCAGCAAACAAGACCCTCTTACTTTAATTCAAAATCATACGCACTGCAGGCTGAAACAGCGGCGACCTTTCCGTACGAGTCGATTTGGTTGTCGTGGTTTTAGGAAACAAGGTAGGCAGGTTTGATGTATGACTCGCAGCAGCCTCTTTGTTTCGGTCCTGCAGGAGTTAAAGGGTAGAGGTCAGGGGCCAGTCTGTGCTCCTCTGATGTTGAGGTGTGCTGTGCTTTGGCTCTATGGAACAGACATCTGGGGCAACCCCCACCTCCTTTTCAAACACACACACACACACACACACACAAACAAACATCCCCTGCCACACCCGAGTACTCCAACACCCTCAGGCTGGAATAATTTCCTATTGGCAAAGAGAAAAGCATCTGGCTCCATATCAACAGCAGACAGTGCCATGTGTAGGCCCTTTATGTGTTGTGGCTGTGTGTTACTGGCCGTGCATAATGCATCGCCGCATTCCAGAGATGTCTCGGCAACATTGTCTCATCACTGAATGGTGGTTTCAAATCAGCCGATACAAAGTTAAACACTGGGCGTTAAGCTTGGTTTCCTGTTTTCCTTCATTTCGCGCGTTGGCTAACAATACAGGTGAACAGCAGTCCACACCCTGCAAGCCTCGGTTGCTTTCATTCTTCAAGTGTTGGCGTCCATGCAGAGCAGTTATTTGTTTGAAAATGCTGACAAAATTGCCTCAATGTACGGAGAATCCGCGAAGATTCCCAAGATGCTGCGCCCGTAGCTGTGATAGATATTTGCTGATAGTGCAGGAAGCTTACTGATGCGTTGCTGCAGCGCTACTGACGGCCTACTTGATGTTTTGAAAAGGTTCCTAGTGTTGCGTTGCTGAGAGCAGGGAGCTGGAAGGGAATGGAGCGGGGAGCGAGCCTACATACAGTACATTCTGTTACTGAGGAGGATATCACTGTCTGACACAGCTGAATGGAGAAGGTGCTGTCTGTCTTTGTGCAACTTCTATAATGAACACTCGGCAGCGTTTGTTTATAGGGGATAGTTTTGCACAGGGATGTCATTAACAGAACAGAAACTTTATTTGCAGTTCGCAGATTTTAATCAGTTTTTCTTTTTAATCGGCTTGCTGTCCCTCACGGTTTAATTTGTTTAGTGTTTGCATAGTGAGACATAAGTCCCAGCACAACGATCCATTGCCAGAGGATGCAAACTCTCTTTACAGTTAACCTGTGTGTGTGTTGCCAGTTTATAAGCTACAGCTAGGTAAAACTAATACAACCGCTGTCAAATAAACACTCCCTTTTATAAAGGTTTCAGTTTTTGTTTGTTGTTGTAAACTATGTTTTTGATTCTCTACTCTACCCTCATTGATGTAAATGGGTTGGACACAATATTAGAAACACCTCTTTGTATTAACAACACCAAAAACCTCACCACAGCCTCCTAACCATACAGTTATCTATACACCCCCAAAACTGTCCGAAAAAAAGCTGAACATTATAACCTTCATGAGTGTAGGGTTTGTTGCAGGACTGCTACATTAGTTTTAGCTAGGTGTACCTAATAAACTGGTGTCTGAGTGGACATCACCCAATGCTAAATACAGTCCTGAGAGAGGGCAGCAGCTGGACCTGCAGTCCCCATTCACTCCTTAAAGGACAGGAGGGGGGAGAAAAAACGTCCCCACAACAATAGACACACTCCCACAGACGCACATGCACACTGCCCTAACCTCACCACCCTCCCCCCTCTTCCCTCTCCTCACCCGCCACCCGCCACCCCCAATTCCCCCTCCCCCCTCCTCAGCAATTGTGTGCATTGACGTTTTCCAGAGGCGCGATCTCTGCGCTGTCGCTCTCCACCGGCAAGCAGCGTTTGACTGCTGTGACGGGGGGGGAAAGGCAATCGGTGCCGTTTTGTTACACACTCCGATGGAGCCAGAGTGGCTGCTGCTGACATGCGTTAAAGTGAAACAGGCCTTTAATGCAAGCACTGTCTCTCCACCCTCTGCAGCCTCCTGTGCTTTTTTTCCTTAGTGTTTATCGTGCAAGAGGGAGAGAGAGAGCGAAAGAGAGAGGGAGGCTGAGGGAGACCAAAGGAGGGAGTGTGAGAGAGAGAAGGAGCATGACCAGGGAGGAAGTGACAGACTAGATGTGCTGGAGGATCATATTCTTATTTTTTTGTCTGTCTGTCATGCAAACCAGTGGTGACTTCCCCAGTAATAACAGTGTGACTGGAGGAGCCTCTCTTTCAGCGTAGGATCCCTGCAGGATCTTCCCACTCAGATTATGGTAAGATTCACTTCGAAAACCGCTTGTGTGGACCGTGTTGACTGCTGGCATCTCACAATGTCAACTCCTTTCTTCCTCTGCTATAGCAATCAGATGTGTTTCTATGTTTAGCATGTGCAGTGGAGAGAGCCTCCCCATCAGCACGGTAGCATGGCATGCTATTTTTACCCAAATCTCATCTGGGAGGTAAATAATTCAGTGTTTTTATGATGCAGTGAGTGGGACACAGCCTTTTTTGTTTTTATTTGAGGAAATACCCACACTGTTCACTTTGACTGTATGAGCTAAGATGTGAAATGTTTAAAGGAGATAAATTATTCTCTCTTATTATAATTTTATTGTTGTCTATTGCTTTGTTTACAGTAAAGCCGGCCAGACACTGTGCAGACCCGCGACATATTTTAGAATCGCGCAGAATCTTTGCCATTTTTACCATCAGTTGTCATTTGAAGTGCAGTTTGAGGCGGATCACGACGCAATAAGCTTGTTTTAGTTAGTTTGCAGTCGTATTTTCGCATATGGTGGGTAAATCTGTAGTCTTGAATGTGTGATATACTTTGATATAAAACTGCGTCTCTGCATTACTTTTCGTTCATAATGGAAATGCACAAAGTAACGTTGCTATTTTTGTCGACATTTAGGATGCCGCCATCTTGTTTTAATGAACTTTATCGGGATTGCCACTAGACATAACCACTGCTCAGTGTTTACGCTCGGTGTGATCAGCCGCGTTGTGGCCGGTCAGTTGATCCGTACAGTGTAAGCATAGAAGTCGCAGATTCTGGCTGTGCACAAAGGCCGATTTTAAAAAGTGGCAATCCCAAAACAAAACACAAGATCAATAAAATTGCACAGTGCCCATCTTCAAATGTGGAAAGAGTTTGTCTTCCCCTGACTGGCTGTTCATAAATGTCCCTTGAGACAGGAGTGGCATTGCCCCCCCAGCTTTGACAAAGCTAGCTAAGTGTCGTCTCAAGTGCTGTCACCCCACTTCAAAGGGCACTGTTTTCTGAGCAGGTCTCTATCTCAGCTGTGCAGTTGCAGAAACCGCTCCGTCTCTTGCCATTCACGCGCCCTCATTTTAAAACCACCAGCTGCAAGTTTCTTGCAGCACAGTTTGGCTGCTGTTTCATTGTTCGCTCCGCTCAGTGTTGTGTTGAACGCCAGCACGCACACACTGTATCGTTGTTTGTGTGAGAAGGCAGGAGTTTTAATTTGGGGTTTTGGGTAAGGAACTCGTCACAAAACGCCACATGCATCATCACAACAGCGAGCATATGAAGCTCTCATACTCCAGGCAAAAGTACAGACTCTTGCATATTTCAACAATTCAGTAATGTAAGAATGTCCTTTGGAAAATGACTTATCTGCTTCTAGAAAGAGAGAGGCTGTGCCATTTCATTTATATTCATATTCAAGGGTAGTCTAACTCAACATTGAATTAAAATAAATAATTTGGCAGACAACCCTGCGCAATCACCCCCATGAATTCAAAAGGAGCCCTCAAATTCATTCAGATCTCACCCCAGTTTGTTCAAATGTGTCTGAAGGTAACTGAAACATTGGAGTTTTTTGTTTTTTTGTTTTGTAAATGTTTCCCATAAACCCAGCAGCTGAGAGACCAGAGGAAATGGAACTAAACTGATTACCGGAGATCGCTTGGGTGTATACAGCTAATGCGTCTTTTATGCACCGAAGACAGACAAACTTAAATGGGCTGCTATTAGACAGGAAAATGAAAGAGACAGGTAAACAAATGCTCTGCAGCATCAACGTCGATTCACACTCGACATCGACAGTGAATTCAGGGCTGATTTGTAGTGTGGAAAAGGTGACAGGAAAGTGGGGGTGGGGTGGAGGCACATCAGCCTGCAGAGCCACGGTCCCCACACAGACAGACTGTCGCTGGCTGGCTCCGAGGCTGGTGGCTGTCTGTCTGGGTTTGGGGCTGATAGACTTGGGTGGGGTTGAGACCCGTCCTTCACTCCTCTGTCTCCCTCCAGTTGTAGATGACGGCGCTAAAACCATTAGGTCGTCTTTGGGTAATCAGTGTGGGATTAAACAATGAAAAAGACATGTTTTCTGAGGTAAAACATGATTTTTAAACCTTTTCTGCTTTAGCTCTATTTTGTGCATTTGTCTGTGAAATGGTATCTAACATTTTATCTGCTTATGAAACCTAAATCCCACTCTGGCAGGTCACAATCTGTGTTATGCCAGTGTGTTAACACATAACTGGGTATAATCTATGAATCTAATGTGCTTTTTAAAGGCAGATAAGCTGAATGGCTCATGCCAGGTTTGGGAGATTGCTCATCAGCCAGCAGGACACAGGATGTGCCTTGTCTCATCGCCTCATTAAAATGTAAAAATCCGAATGCTGGCAGGGAACATCTGCCAATTTATGTGAATTCCCAAACATGCATTATTAGCAAAAGGTGTGTTTTTGATTTCTTTAAATGATGGCATTTGTTACACCATCCTGATCTTTTTATTAATGGATGACAACCGGCTGCACGGATACAAAATTGTCATCATTGCTCCTTTGTCACAAAATGAATTCTTCATCTGTGATTTGGATTCACACTGTCTGCTCGCTACCCAGAGGATTTGCCTGTTGCACTCTATTTGTGCTAGCTAGCTGGCTGGTTGGCTGCCTTGGTAACTATGGTAACAGTATCCCCCCTAGAAAGTTGGAGAGGCCAGGCCTTGCTAGGCTAATTGTGAGCAAGTGAAGCCTGTCTGCAAAGTTAGCTGTAGTCCCAGCCTGGACGAGGGCCTGTTTTGGGGGACTTTTTTGTTGTTGTTGTTGTCCTCACTGACTTTCACAGACGTGCAGTAGCCATCACACACATGGAACAAAATGATGTACATAATCCACGATAAAACAGTATGGGGCATACTAATATCATCAATCAGTATTTATCAACCTTCTTTATATATTTCTGTGTAATGTAGAAAATGTATCTGCAACTATTTTAATAATCCACACATTGTGGATTATTATTTGAGTTTCATCTTACTTATACATAACCGTTGGCTGTTAGAGGCATTTTCTGACATTTTACAGACAAAACAATGAAATGATTAAATTGCTGTCAGTTGCAGCCTTAAACGATGTTACTTTACATCATTGACTTTACATCATTTTCCATGACGTATTAACATAGTCGTGTCTTCCTGTAGGTGGGAATGAGTGATTTATTCTAAACAAACATTACTTTTTTTTCTTTCTTGTAGACTGGTGTTGTGATCTGCCCTGGCCGTCTCCCTCAACCATTTCCAACTGTGTGAAGCAAAGCAGAAAAGAAGTTTTAATGAATCAGTATTCGCTAGCCGACGCCATGACAGACAAGTAAGTGGTTTATCTTTTTGTGTGTGTGTTTCTGTGTATCTGCGTGAAAAGCCAACTGTGCTCTGGCCTTTTGTTTAGTGTGAAGCAAGAGGATGATGTTGTCTCCTGTGATTATACTTCTCTCGCTCCGCACAGCATTGTCTCCTGCAAGTGTTTGTGTGAGTGTGTTTGAGTAAAGGAGTGGAGGAGAGTTGGTGCGTTCTGATGGCACAGAGAGAAGTGTGTTATGTTGGAGGGTTGGTATAAAGACCCTGAAGACGTGTGACATTTGCATCAGGGCTGATTTGCATTCTCGTTCACTGTGCTGGTATGTTGCTGCTGCTGTTAGTTGGTCTTTATTTCCTTGACAAAACAGTCATTTAAAATGTTTTGAGCCTTTGCCGTACTACCTCTTCCTTCGCTCCTTCTGTATTCTCCCCCTTTTTCCTTTTTATGGTTCCTTCTTCATCTTTTCCCTCCCCCCTTTTCATTTTGGACCCAGTTCTCCGTGCTCCCTATCTCTTTTCTCTTTTTTTTGTCTCTTTTGTCAACTTTGCCTTTGTCTCTCGGTCCAGTGTTTGTTGGGATTTTATCTATTGAGGCCGGAGAATTTGGGTGCAGTAAGCAAAATAATCTGCCGTCACCGTTCATAATAAGCGGAATAAGTGGTGCAGGCCAGTCAGCTGAAAGGGATAGGCGCAAACACGGCGAAGGCCAAACAAGGCCAGGCCTATTATGTGCTTGAGTTACAGAAAATGAAAGGGGCAGTTCGGCCAGTAACAAAACCGAAGAAACAGGTTGTTTTCAGGATACTTTGATGAATCGTAGTGGTAATGGCAGCTTGCGCAGGAGTCAGTGGAGAGGCGGAGGAGGCTTATATACATTCAGTAAAGTTTCCAGTGTTGGTAGAGGAAATGAGGTTGATGTGATTCATTGTTTGCATGCACTTAGTCAACCTCTCTACACGTATTACTAATGCACCTGTTGGCAATTTTTTGTGAGAGTGAGTGTGTGTGTGTTGGGGGAGAGGGGGGGGGGGTTGCTGGTCCAGTGAGTCACTCAGTCTTTCTATGAAACAGGCCTCAGGGCAGCTCGCCCGACTAACACCAGCACACTATAATGTCAGTAAAAAACATTGTGCATCTAGTCGGTTAGCAGAGCCGGATAATGCTATATTTGCCCAGAGGGGAATTTCTCTTGCAAATTAGAAGGTCGTACCACTTCAGCCGTTCCCTTGAGGATGCTTTGCAATTTTTGCAGAGCCAGACGTTTAGGCATGGAAGTGTTTTAGATCTAACATGAAAGCAAAAACAAGAAAAAGATGTTCTTGTAAACTTTATTTTGAAAACAAGATGCAGCAGTATTTTGTTTTAATAAGGCTCTGCTGGACCAAATCGGAGCAGAGTCTAGTGAAGTGAGGGCTGGGAGTTTCTAAGTAAGTGATGATGTTGTTGACAAGCTGTCCCACTGGATGAAAGGTATCCCAGCAACCAGAAAGGGGCGAAGGGGGGGAGGGTGGTAGTTTATTGTATGCTAGATGCTAGTCCATGTTGTAGGATGATTGTTCATTGGGAAAGAATGATAAATGTTACGCCAAAAGGAAGTGAGGGGAAAAGTTGGAGGACGTGCCCCCCGACAGTGACGGCGAACAAAGCCTCCCTCAAAATGGGACTACTTAAGATTCATACAAAGGCAGAAGAAGACGGCCACTTATTTTCTCTCTAACACACACAGATGCCTCCCCCCTTTTCCTCTCTAGCCTGCTCATGAGCAAACATTTACACATAGCGGGATATCAGTGGACATTCCTGTAGATATGTGCATTCCAATTGGTATTCCCAGATACACGCTAGCATGCAGACGTGCAGTCGTGTTCTGACGTTTTCCAACAAAGTGCACAATCTTCACATTTGTTTAGTGAAAGAGCTTTGCATCTGTGTTTTCCATGAAGATGTTGCTCTTGATTCAGGAGCTGATTATCCACCTGCAAATGCGCTCCTGCAACCCTTTTTAAAAAATGAACATGTTTCCATTGCAGGAGTTTAAGTCCAGCCTCCTATTGTACCAGGATGCTCTGGGATGAGGAAAGTTTCTAAAGCCAGATTTGCTCGGCAGTGCTTGTAGACGGGGATTCTTTCTGTTGAAATTCAAGCCTGCGTAATCCTCTTCAACAGCAACAAGCTTTGTGTGCGTATATGTGTGTGTGCGAAAGTACAGAGTCCGTGCACCCTCGAACCAGGATTTGAATGAACAGGAATTTCACCTAGTTGTTAGTTTTTTTTTCTTTCTAAATGATTTGCACCACGGTTGGCTGTATTGCATCATATATGAAAGTGGGACAGAAAGACAATGCCCCAGATAAATAGAGAGCATGTAGTCGTGTGATAATATGTCACTTGACAAATAAAACATTATTTTGACATTTATCAGCGTAAAACTCTCAGCTGTGAATTGTCCCTCCAATTTGCCTTCATTCTTTGGGGGAGGAAAATGCAAAGCAAGATGGAAAAATGTGTCGTTCCTTAAGCCCTCAAACCATACGTTCATGTTTCTTTATGCCACGGTTCCATTCTTGTTTTCCTTGAGGAGAATCCTCCTCCTACTCATTTCTCCTCATTCTTCTCTTTGTCTCCTCTCTCCCCAACCACTGTATGAATTTGCACGCTCGAATATCCTCTCTCATAGCAAACCCTGTTTTCTCTCTCTCTCCCTCTGTCCCTCTCATTTTCCTTCCCTCCCCCACCTGTGGTGGTACATGCTGACAGGCCTGTCAGAGACTTGGGATGTTTATAGATGGACAGTAAGGGTGGCTGCACAGATGAGTGTGTGTGTGTGTGTGTGTGTGTGTGTGGTGGGCTGGGATGCTTTTATTGGAATGACCACACGGTCATGGAGATGACAGGCCTTTCCCATTCTACTGTATATCTGTTGGCTTTCTCTATCCGTATCAGTCAAGGTCCCACATGTATGTGTATTCATGTCAGTCTCGGGGGAGCAAGGATCCAAAACCACTATCAGAAGCTGGTTAAGAGCTTTGTAGCTGTCACTTACACAAAGCTGCGACACGCGTGCAAGTAGAGAACCCTGCTAAACTCCCAAATGTTTGGTCAGATGTTGCACGCTTGAGAATAAAGACACGCAGTATAAAGAATGCTGAATAGAAGGATTTGTTAAGAGAGCATGTTGCTCTGACATAAATACACCAGTGCTGTAAGACATAGACATAAGATAAATGGAGTTGTGGTGGTCACAAGATACTGACGAAAGCTTGCTGGGACCTTTTTATCAGCTCGGGGGGAAATCAGGTGTCACAGTGGAGCGAGCTCAATAGTCCGTCCTGTCAGTATGTTTACCATAGGCTGGGTTTCTGAAGTAGGACCTATTAATACATTTGTTCTGGCCTGAAGGGTCTTCAAAAGACCAGCTTTGCCCGGTCCTCATTCAAGTCCACTCATCAATTAAAAAAACCCAGACCCGTGACATCTCCACTTCCTCTCCGCGCCCTCTCCGGACCGCGGTGTCACCAAGGGCGCGGTTTGAGGCACGGCTGGGCTCGCACCCAGGCTCGACACCCTCTCCAGGACATCCCGAATTGAGACATGTGAAGGCGGGGTGTCATTGGTGTGACTGGGATTCGTGGTGCATAGTTAAAAACTCTGTATCAGCTGTCACAGGGTTTTGTGGGAGCCGAGGGAAGCCAAGTCAAAGTGCTTCCTTAGGATGTCGAGGGGGATGCACCCTTTGGCCTTCGGCTCATCAATCTTACGCAACTGTCATCTTCTCCCAGCGGCCCATTGATGCTGTCAGAGGACGACCAGAGGCAGGGACTCGTTGTGTTGTGTATTTGTGCTTGTGTTTTTTTTTTTTGTGGGTGTGTCTCTGAGTGACGCAGTGACAGGAGAATGGGAAGGTCTGGAGAAGATGGGAAAAACACGGGACGATACATTGTGCATACCGATGGACTGCACCTAAACACTGCAACTGTAAAGCATGGCTGTCGACTTGTTATGAAACTGATAGTAACTATGAAACTGGTCTGAAGTAATGTGCGACTTATGGTCAGCTAAAATCTGTACTTCATTCAGAACTGCCCATGTTTGTAGCCTGGTGTGTATCATCTCTGCTTAACATAATCAGATTATTCTTTTATACAGTAGAGCAGGGGGCCCTGCATTACAGTAGCTTAGCCCACCAAGCAAATGCTAATGAATCTGCATATTTGGGTTGATTTGGGTGACCTGAATTCAGTTGTCTGGAAGATTTGTCTCCTTGTTCTGGGACAGTATTTGTCACTTTACCCAGCAACATCCATTCTGACAGCTTTAGTCGGTTATCTTGGGATTTTAATGATTCTTGGTTTATTTTTATTTATTTAAAAATACATTTCTTTTTAAGATGTTTACAACAGGATATTTTTTGAGGATGTAGAGATACTTGGGCAATGTTTCTCTGTTAAAAAGTGTTTGTATAAACTGACCGTGAGTCACAAACTGAACTATAGTCAAGGCAAAGTAAATATGTAAGTCTGTGTTTTCCACTCAAACAGAGTTGGATTGTAGTGGACTGTGGGAATAAAGCCTGTGTACTTGTGCAGGGTGAATGTATTCAGCCTTGTTGTAAAGGTTTTCATTTTGCTCATGGAAGCAGTCTAAGGGAACAGACTGGAAAGTGTTGTGAATGGAGGCCCAACCATCTGTCACAACGGCAATAAGAAGATTTCTACTTTCCCTCCCTTTGACTTATAAAATCTTGTCTTCATGCACTGAAAAGAGGAAAAAAAGCTAAAGAAATTTTCCAGCTTACTGTTCTGTTACTCCTGATACAGATTACTCTAAGTCTTTTGTTCTCGTTTTGATTCGTTAGTGATGCACGACTCCAGTGCTGAAGCTGTACACAATTGTAAAGGCCCTGGAAACCGATTTTCTCTATCCGCTTCTCTTTGGTTCTGTCAGTTTTTGGTTCTTTCCAATTGAGAGATTTTCTGTTTGTGATCCTCTCAGTGGTTTGAAGTGAAGTTGAAATGAAAATCTGATGGCCTTTGTTGGGATGTTTGCTTATGTTGCCATTCAAATGCAATCAAACCACACTGACACATTCTTGTTTTTGTTTATTTTGTGTGTGTTTAAACTTTAAGACCCGGTCTGCCAACAGACAGGCATCCAGTGAAATATCTCAGCATTTACACTAAACGATTAATTGATGATTCCAGAAAATAATCTGCAGAATGACAGATTTTTATGAAAACAAACCTGCAATTGGGGAAAAAGACATAATGCATAATGCAACATTTCTCAGCATTCCACTGTCAAATTGATAATCTTATAAATTGTGCAACCTGTTCTCAGAATAAAATATGCAGATTTAAGGCTTTGCCGTGGCTAACCTCTCAAGGGATTATCCCACTTAGAGCAAATATGATTCAATAAAAGGACTCTCCCTTTTTATATAAATATAAAAGGAAGAGTCCTTTCCATTTTTTACATCTGCCCACACTACAGCCTCACAGTTGTGCGTGCGTATCTCAGACACACTGGAAAATGCTGTGAAGCCACAGCGGAAGAGGAAATGAATGTGCGTGTGTGTGTGTAAATAGGTTATATTCCTGTATGTTTTTGTAAATGTTATGCAGTTTTATTGTGCAACATGTGTTCTCCATAAATTCATCATCATACCTGTCTAACCATGGTCTAGACAACTAACCACACATACACATACTCAACACACGCACAAACAGCTTCCTCCCTCTTGTAGGCGCGCACGAACTACATAACTGTCTTGTCTGATCTTTCTGTCTTCTCCCCCCACTCCCTAGCTTGACGATTTTATAATTCTCTCCGGATGAAGAGCGCCGCATCTTGTGAGGAGCAACAGGTCAGAAACTCTACTCCTCTCCCTCCCTCCCCCCCCCCTTTTTGCTGTGCAGACGGACACCGGGCTGCTCGCGGGGCCCGCGTGCTTCAACACGAATGCTGCATGCTTCTCCAGTCCCCCCCTGTAACCACCTCAGGGCTTTTTTATTCCCCCTGCATGTCCACACCTGGACAATCTTACTTTGATTTGATTCTGCTTGGCTTTGGTGCTTGTGGTGCAAATTTTGAGTCCTTTGAAATTATGCTTTTCTTCTTACCCAATCATGTTGTCATGTGTCTTCACATTGTGATTTGGTTTTCCTTTACTCTTTAAGTTGTGATTATCTTGTTTTTATATCTGCTTGGAAGCAAGCTGATGGTCTATGTTGACATATTTACATCGAATGATGTTTATAATAACATACAGGGCTGTTTGCTTCCAAACGCTTTGTGGACAAACAGCTTTGCTCTACACCTTTTGCACTGCCGCTGATTGTTCCCTGAACCCCTCCCCGCAAACAGTGATTGTCCAATCATAGCTTAGCAACTGTAACATGGCAGGTCAATCTTTGGATTTCTCCAAATGCTTAAGCAGTGTAAAAGGGGCTTTGGTGGGTGTCATTGGAGCAGAAGTGTAAGTAATTGATTAAACTCTGTTTGTCTCTAATGTTAGCATTTCCAGCTAACCAGCGTAGTACCAACAGTGGCAACGTTACTGCCACCGCCAAGGAGTGTATCTGTAGCTTACTATGTTATTATGTGGGATTCAAGATTATGTTACAAAACACCTCGTTCAGGAGCAACACATTCACAGCGCAGGAGCCAAAATGCCCCTATTTTAAAGTTTAAAATAACATTAGCAGCTCTGTCCTGCTCTTTATTCGGTTTAGTTTACACTCCAGCAATTAAAAACTTGTTACCCAAAGTAGCATTACGTTTCCTAAAAAGTGTCCCAAATAGGTTAATCCTCAACCTCCAAGCCTTTTTCTCTTGTAAAAATGAAATACAATTTTGTTGACTTGGTGTGAAGCCCAGTGTTTCAGAAATACTGATGAATGCCGAGTGTTATTGTAAACTGCATATTGTGCCGTCCAAGAGTAGAATGCTTGACATGCGTAGCAGCACTAAGGGTGGAGGGGCTTAGCGAGGGGCCAGCTGATGCCATCACCTGTTACCCAGGGATCAGTACTTTCATAAGTGCTGCCAATGCATTTTTTTCTTTGATTACATTTATGGTGGATTTAAAGTTACTTTGCTTATTCAGCTGCTTGAATTTTAAGTAATCTAATTTTCCTAAAAGCCTTCAGCAATTCACATTACCATGAGGACGGAAGTGTGCCCTCCATCTGCCCTCTAAATCACGAGATAAGTGTTTTTAAAGTTTCGCGCTTGGCATGGGGTTGTTTACGGCTGTCTGTGCTGTGAAGTAAACGGTGAAATTAGTGTTTTATCTCCTTTTATATGCCAAGTTGAGGAGGACACACTGTTGGTGTTGTGGCAGTCTGTGGGTGATGGGATGGATTTTCACACAGCACTCCAAAGGAGGTTTTTGTCTCCGCCGGCCAAAATTACCACCATGAAATCAGTGCCTGCTGAAGACGGTGCTGAGAGAAAGGCAGAAGAGAAAGGAGTCCCTTCTTGAAGGCCGAAAGGAGAGGAGAAAAATATAGCAGGGTTTTTTATGTTTACAACCCCATCAAATGTCCCCAGACTGGTGGGAAAGCCCAGTAACTGTAATTTGAAAGACGGTTTGTGTCTTATTTGTCTTTCACCAGTGAACCAAAAAAATCAGTAAAATGTTTGCAATGTGACTAAGGCCAGTCATATTTGGATATTCCTGTTCCACGTCAGTTGACTTAAAACCCAGACCTAGAGATTAATTCCACCCCGGCAGCTGAAGTCACCTGCTCTTGGCTAAAGCGACCACCAATGCGACTACCATTCACCAAGTTGGGACCACAAGACCTTCAGATGGGCTTTCGCAGCTTCCCAAAATAGTCGCACATTATACGCCTCAAGGCCTGAACTGGCATCACAGTAGCCTTAAGGAAACTACATCAAGTGAAATGTTTATGACTTTACTTTGTCATGGGCTTTCATGTGAGCCCAGACGATATGGTGTTTTCATCCAATGATGCATGACAAAACAAAATGTTTATCATTGGATCTTGAAGGCTGCATTTGAAGAGCAGTGTCATCCTTACGCCGTGTCCTCACATCAGCTCACTTTAGTGTTGGAAGTTTATCTTTCTCCAGGAAATATATATATATTTTTTATTTTTATTAATTTACTATGTGTGCATTATTGTTAATATTGGGATATTGCATCCAACACACTATACTTATACTGACAGAAGGAAAGGGCTGTTTGTACAGGAGAACTGTGTACTTCAGGATGAAGACATAAAAGGCCATTGTGAGATGTGTAAGTAGCTTATTTACTAAGTTCCCTAATGTTATTTTTGCCATTGCAAATGTCAGTGGTAAAACTCTTTTCTTCTTTTTAATTAAAAGAAAAAGCGCATGGTGATTATGTTTTCATGTTCGACTACAGAGGCACATTCGGTACTTGGACGGGGAACACCACACAGAAGTCCTTGTTCCTCTAGTTAGCTTACTTCTGTAACTTGCCTGTATGTTTATAGGGAAGTTTTTCAGATCTTCCAGAGCCATGTGACTCAGGGAAAGGGCGTGTTGTTTTTAAAAAGCTTGCCATCGGCAGACTAAATATACCCTTTACTGGACCTGACTCCTCATTTGGCTTTGCTGTGGCCACTTTAGGTCGACATGCTAGCTCAACAGGGGCCCTACAACTAGTAATTACATAGGAGGGTTTCCATTTAACATCCCCTGTATAGTGTTGCCTTCACACAAGCTCTTTTCCTCAATTTAGACATTTGGGTTGTCATTGATGGCTTACCTAGATTTTAATTCTACCTACTTGTCATCATGCAGCCTTAAATGTAGATGTGATCTAATGTCGCGAATGTAGCGGATCATGCCGTTTAATCCTTGATCTGACTTTTTAAGTTCAACTTTTCCTCCCATCTGTCATCCAGTGAGCTCACCATGGATAATGTACAATGACTGCTGCATCATCTGTTGCAGTTTTTAGATGATTTCCTCCGTACAACCAATAATCAGCTGTGCAGCGGAGGCCATCCATGCAGCTGTTCACTGGCTTTCAAATGACTGTTAACATGATGTGGTTTCGACACGGTGGCTTTGCACTTCACAACTGAAGGCTGACGTCTGTCTTCAGTGAATTCCGGATGGTTTGGACATGGACTAGCACTGCAGGTTGAACTGTGATTTATTAAGTTAGACTGTACCTGAAAGTAAGGGGAGCTCCACCAAGATTGCACATCATAGTCTGTTTATTGGTCTTGGGGAGTACTAATAGTGCATATATGGGGGGATAAAAGTTCACCGGGAGCTGCAGAAGTGACGTATTTTGAGTCAGCATTGGTTGGGGCTGAAGACTACACATTTGGAAATCTTTGTGTGGAGTTATAGAGAGGTAAGCTTACCAACACCGCTTAAGCCCACTCCTCATCTCTGCTTGAGGCTAGCGGCTCGAGGCTACATTAGGTGCTACATGCGTAATACACCTATATCTTCAGATAAACTGTCAAGCGCTTGAGTTGCATTGTGGGCAATATAGGTGGCAGGTTTTGAGAAGGAAAAATAATATATTGAATGACGACAATTATTTCTGGTTCTGCCGCATTGATTTTTATCTTTGTGTTGCCCATGGGTGGCACAAACACGGGAGACAGATTGGAAGTGTAATAGTCAGCTGGAGTTGTAATAGCAGTATCTTGCATACGCAGAGGCTATAAAGCTTTGGTTGTCTACTCTCAAAATGTCATCACACGTCATCAGCCTGTGGGGAAACGCAACCCAAAACACTGATGCAGCTGGCAGTATTTTAAGATGGGCCTTTGCTCCCTGTCTGGTCTTATAAGAGGGATTTGATGCCTACAGTTGGCATCATCATGTCAACATGTGAGCGTGCTCAAGTCTCTGCCACATCTATAGCCAAACTCCATTAATCTGCAGTTGACATTGGAGCAGACATCTGTCGCCATCAGTGTGTCAACCTCCAGTATTTAGTGTCAAGTGAAGGGTCTCTCGCTTGCTCACTTTCTCTTACAGGCCTGGCTCCATAATATCCCACAGTACACCTGGAGAGTAGCCCTGGTGCTGTTGGAGAAAGACGCACCAACAGTATTTGGAGTGTTAGTGAAGGACACTGAAGCAAACAGAAACAAAATGTCCAGCACAAGTTCCTTAAGCCCTTGGTGAAGTTTTAAAATGTCTTGTTTTGGCTGACAAACAACGAAAAGATTTTCAGTTTATTTTCATAGAAGGTGAAGAAAAACAGAAAATATCCACATTTGAGAAGCTGGAACCAGTGAAATGTTCCTTTTTCAAAGATTTTTTAGATGATTGATCAGTTACCAAAATGGGAGCGATTCATTATCCACCAACAGTCACGTGATCATTACATCCGTACCAGTTATGATGTCAATATATGAGAAATTAGCAAAGCACCCTGATTAGCATAAACTGTCAGTGCTGTGTTATCACTATTCCCACAGCTGGGTGGGTACTGTACATGGTCTGGTTGATTAAGTCATACAACTAAGAAAATGTGGAGCATGCACTGAGTTGCCAGTTTATTAGGTACACTTTGGATTAGACCCATATGAAGGTTATAATGTTCTGTTTTTGTTGACAGTTTTAGAGGTGTTGCTTCCACTTTATGGTCATTTTGGAAGCTGTAGTTTGAGTTGCATTGTACAACAAGGTGTTCCTGTTATTTAGCCTACGCTTGTTGATAGAAATGGTGTGGACAAAATAATAAACTCCTCAACAGCACCACACACATCGGCTTCCGAAGTTTTCTTACAGTTGAATCAACACCTCTAAAACTGTTTTAAACAAACATTTATTATAAAGATAGGATTTATTGCAGGGCTGATGTATTAGACTGCATACGTTTTAGCTAGGTGTGCATAATACACTGGTAACTGAGTAGTTTTGTCGGAAGGTTGGTGCACAGCATGGAAACGTCATACAGAACTGCCAAAGGAGACATTCTTTCCACAAAATATACCAATTAAAGCACATTTCCCATTACACAGTTTGTTTGTGTGCGGTTAGGCCCATTGGTATTATAGCAACAGCAGAAAAAGCAAAAAAAAGAGTAGCAGCCTCTTGGCGTGCTGCAGCAAAAGGAAGAAGAGCATCTCTGTGCATTGATGCTGATGATGAGTGAGTACATGGAAAAGAGAGCCAGTGAGGAAAAAGAAGCAAGGGGTTGAAGTTGTTGGCAGGCGCTGAATGTCCAACTCCCTCACATCACCCTCCATCACACCATGTGTCCTTACCATACTCTCTGCTCACAGGATGTGGAGCTTCTTTTCTGCCCTCTCCCACATTGAAAATGAAGTGGCACGCAATGAAGCCAATATGTGACAAGTCATCCAACCCTTTCCTCAGGGAATAAGATTCTCTTTGTTGGTTTAGTTAATATAGCTTCTGTCCACTTTTTTCTTGTTTTTCCCTAATATTTTAACGGATCGCAATCGGCACAAACAAAATCCAGTAACTTTTAGGTGGTGTTCGGACCAAGTTGAGCCCTCCATTCATTTGAATGAAGCCAGTGAGCAGAGGGCTTGCAGTGGAAATGGAAATGATTCATAGTTTAGATATTTGCTGTATTGACTCTGCATGTGGAGAATACATTATGGATGCAACCAATCCAATCTTGGCATCAGTGTCTACACTGACCTGATTAAACAGACCTGGTATTAGCAATGACATGACAATCCACATTATATACAAATTTCTTTTGTCAGTGTCATTATAAAATTCAGTGAATCTGCTAAAAGTTGGATCTAGCTGACTCGGCTCAGGAGAGGACACTGATTAGACGTTCGGGTCATACGTTTATATTGATGTTGGAAAGAAGAAAGCTTCTACATTGTGGGAAAGGAAAAAGGAACGGAGCTTAATCATTCGCAATCGGGTGGGAACATATGGATAAACTCATCGAACATGCAGAAGGAGAGCAACCAGTCAAATGCACATTAAGTGCACCAAAAGTTGCTCCAAAAGTCAAACGTTTTTGCTATTCTACATAATATACTGGATGTGTCTTCACAGCAGTTCTGGCTTGCTGATAGGATTCTGCGTCTTGCGCTGTAGTCTGTTGACTTATTGTGCCACGTTTTATCTGCTCCGACCAGAGGGAAGTGGTTTTTCTTTGCCTTTTCTCCATTTGTTACAATCCTACAGATCCGGCTTGTAAACCTGTTGGCCTTAAACAAAGATTGTTGGCTGTGAAGACGCCACTCTGCATCTCCTATCATTTTGCCCTTTACACGGCCACTGCTCTGCCTTGAGTAAGAAGTGCAAACAAGCTTTCTTTGACTAATTTGGGAAGAGTGTAGTTGCAGTAGGCTGCCTTGGTAATTCAGCAGGCATTGTGGTCATGCCTAATTAGCTAACAGTGTGTGACAAAGGGGAAAAACGATAATCAAAAAGTATACAGCTGCAAATCCCCCACCTCGTTAAATCTGGTTACACATTGATGTATTGTGATGTATGAAATGGCTTGCACCCCCCTCCTAATGATTTGTTTGTGTTGCATATAGATATAAAGGCACTTCCCAGATAAAGTTTAATCATTTTTCCCCCCTCTTCATACTCACTAGCACATTCAAAGTGCTGGGGATAGGCAAAGCTCTAGTTTCCCCCTCTCTGCCCCCTGTCCTCAGTGGGCAGCTTGCCAATGTCTGTGCCCAGTTAACAGAGTGCTGGGAACCCCAAGGCCCCAAGCAGGTGTCAACCTCCCTGCCCAGCCAAAGGAGCTGAGAGGGAAACACAAAGGGCTCAAAGAGACCTGCCAGCATGGTAACCGTCTTAAATATCCCAGGCCGGTGTGGCCACTCCTCTAAATCTCTCAGCAGCATAGGGTAGCTGCCAGTTTGCTCTTTCTGCTACTGTAACACTGACTTAAAGAGGTTTGAAGCTTTTTTTTTTTAAGCTTTGCCCTGAATTGGGTTTAGAGTCATAAATTTGATAGAGGACATCAGGAGTGCAGAGATAGGATGAGTCTAGTTTGAGGCTTTTTGTTTATGCAGTGTGCCACTAGAGAGCTTTTCAGAGGACAAACGGAGAGAAATGTTGTGTGTCTGGGGTTTTCATCCAGGATTCAGTATTGTTCTCTCATCCATTCACACTGTGCCTACGTCACTGTCTGTTTAACAGTAACAGATTCTGCTTCCGTCATCAGTTGACCGTTTATGGAGCATCTTTATGGGATGCTTCCAGATCTCATGGGCTTGTGTGATCTTTTGAAAACACTGGCTTGGCCCAGGGCTAAGCTGTTCTGGCATTTAGATTGGCAAGACTGTAAAAGAAGTGGATGGGAAGGAGAAGCGAGGCCTTTCTCTCTCCTTCGTCCGTCTCTCTGTTCATTGTTGAATACTCTGCAGTGATGATGTGGATGTGATGGGGGTGGAGTGGAGGCTACCCTCATCTTCAGCAAACAATAGGTCCTTGTGTATTTGACCCCCTCTTTAGCAGAGTGGAGTCCATGGCTAGGACTGAAGCCGGGATGGAATTCCATCTTTGCCAGATTTAGTCGTGGATACCCTCTTGAAAAAACAAAACAACAACGATCCCAGTATCGGGAGGGGTCATACCTCTGAGGCCATTTGTTCTTATTTACAACTACATCAATAACCAATTATCATTCTCTCTAGCTGTGGTAGACCCTCATTGACTGTTGACATGTGCTGTACCACATGACGTATCTCCCCCTCGCCTGGGTAACGGAATCAAATAATTGTCTTGTAAGATAGTATATATTGTCATTTATTTTCATTAGGCCATCCTTCCGCCACTTTATTGTAAGTTTCAGTGAACGCAGTTCTTTTCAGTAGCTTGAATGCTAATTAAATCCACATTACTGGGACGTGGTGAGACTGCTTGTTGGTTCCCATGAGAGAAAAGTTATCTCATTCTCGACTTACAAGACATCCGATAACCTTTCATCCCCTTCTGCGTGTGACCGGCCCACCCATTTTGCAGAGGTGTGTGATGCAGGTACTTCTGCTTCTTTTGAGCATGCTGTGGAAAACCAGAATAACCTGCTTTGTGCCAGATCACCTTACTTTTAAGAGAACTGCACGTAGGCACCTGACCAGGCAGATCCACCTGCCTTCTGTTTATTACAACAGCCTTGGCCTTCAGCAAACAGACATGCAGGCTCCACAGCGCTCCCATCATCGATCCAGAGTCATTTCCAATATCGTAAAAGCCAACTTCATCCATGTTTAAAGAAGAGAAAAGCCAGGCTACAAAGCTGGCGTTGTGCAGACACCACCCACACCGCACCTTTCACATGATTGGAGAAAAAGGAAGCACTTGAGACACAATTGAATTATGTCAGTTAATCACTTATTTAATACAATTTTAAGGTAATAATATTTACAGAGTAATACTATTTGCAGAATAAACAAAGGTAATCAGTCCTCTGTCCATGTCAGAATGAATTTGGTTGATGAACCAGATTATTCTGCATGTGCCCTGCATTGAAATAAATGTTGCAAACATTGCATGTATTACAAGCAGGATTAAGAACAGATTTCAGGATTTATTTTAATATTTTACTTAAGCTTTAAAGCATGAGCCCCCCCACCAGCTTCTCTGCTGACCCAAAACAGGCGACAGTGAAATGTGGTTTGTTCAACCAGAATATATTAGTTTTAGACCCAAAAGTCCCAACAAAATGACTGAAAGTTTAAAAATATGATTATTGTAAATAAAATGTTGATATTTTAGAGATGTTGCTTCCAAAATAAAATATGCAGCATTTCAAGATAACACCATGGACTACTTATTCCACATTTTTATTGTGACATTGTTTTCTATGTTTAAACATGTCATGATCGATTGAGGCCACTGGTAACCAAGAGTACCGTCAACTTAAGGTTTTATTGAATATTAAACAACAACATCATCCTCCTGAGGTGGGCCTGGATAGGTTATACACTTACACAAATGGCACAGGGCAACCTAATTCAATTCAATTCAATTCAATTTTATTTATATAGCGCCATATCATAACAAAGTTATCTCAGGGCACTCAATCACATGGAGCCGGTCGAGACCAACTTCCACACACACAAAGACCC
>JAVQJD010090681.1:0-29370 GCA_036023655.1 Nannoperca australis
AGGCATTTAGCAGACGCTTTAATCCAAAGCAACTTCCAAATAAGAGCTTTACATAAAGTGCATAGAATCATGGACAAAAACAACAAGATGTCGTATCAAATAATATGAGTGCTGGTGATCAAATAATACGACTGCCTGTGCTGGCTTATATCTTTTATCATTTATATTTAAAGGACTCAATTCTTTTCTGTTCAACAATGTAAACTACTTGTAGATATAACACTTTTTCTTCTCTTTCTATTGTCATGTCATTGTCATTTAACAACAAATCCAACAGTTTAAATATTGAATGTGGCTGTCCCAGCTCCACAGAAAGATCTATCTACCCACCAGTGGAAGAATATGTTTGAAGAACTCTCACAAGATCTGTAGTTTGTAAAATGTTATTTCTACTCTCACATGAAAAGAGGACACCTGATAATATTATGAAAACTGCCGGGTACGTTTTTGACAACTACTAATTTGACTCAGAATTCTCCAAAGTTTGAGCTCAGTTACAAATCTTAGTAGTATTTCTTAAGGTGGACGTGCTTTGTCACATTATATATACATCTAATGTCTCGTTGCAGCTTACACAGAGTTAGTTTGACAAATGGTAAACAAAAACTAAACAAGAGGAGGACACAGGAATCTAGAACAAATCCTGCCAGGAATAACCACATATGGTGATCTCCAGCGACAAAAAGTCAAAGAAGAAATACATGGTATTTGCTTGTTGCTATGGTAACACGGTTAAATGTCAGTTTGAAATCTCCATTACACTTGCAAAAAGCAAAATCACTCCCCACTTACTATATAGTGCACTATATATACTATCTGCCATTTTAGTGCCCTCACCAAAATCCCACAAAAGAAGGAAAAACCAGCACATACAGCACTGCGTGCTAACGAGTCACATTTAATAGATGAGTGACGATGATCCATTAGTGGCCGAAATCTCAATTTTCGGAACAATACAGAGTAAACTAATGAGCGTCTATTAAATAGGGAATAGTCAATGAGTGAACAAGAGAGTGATTTAGGACACAGCCTGTGTGTTTGTATAAATGTGTTGGGATCCTGTTTGGATCCCGCATTTATTTGTTCCAACGTGAAATTGAAAAACGACTGCCTGTGCATCTTTTTGCTTTTCACATATTGAAGATAAAACATTCAATCTGCAGTGAATGTAAGGGTCAAAATGTTAGTAAGCTGCAGCAGTGTGCACATCTGTGTTTGTATGAGACAACGGCAGACATGAATAAAGAGCTCCTTGCACGTTAAGTTAATTTCATAAGGGGAATATACATGGTCTCAGTAGTGCCTTCAAATGAGCTGCTCTGAGATGAGTCTTTCCTAGCTGCTCTACTCCCTGCTGGCTCTCACTGCCCAGCATTAACCTATTTAGGGCAGCTTTTAGGCCTTTCCTTAGCTCTTATACTCTTCCACAATTTACGAGTCCTAATCAATACGGAGTGGAGCACCTTCATGAAAAATGGTTCAGGAGAAACCGCAGAGGAGAACACGTCAATGAAAGGCCCCCCTTCCCTGCAAGATATACTGCTCTCCAAATTAATATAATCTAATACACAACGTGATGAGCCAAGACCCCCCCCAGAGGCTAATACCCTCTTAGAGCAGTTTTATTTTACCCTTCCTCTTTCCTGCCTTCGTCTGCAACCCCTCATAAAGCTTTATCAAAAGCTAATTATGCTCAAAAACAATGAAATAACTCATAGCACAGCAGCCTGCCCATAGCTTATTGCATAAGCCTGTTGGCAAGAGTACCCCACAAAAATTATATTGTCACTTACCTATTAATGAAGACAAGTTTGCAGGCACTCTTTGGTCCATTTTAATTTATATAAATTTTCTGTCAACCCTCGTTATGGGCATTATTAAACTGCATCCGGAAGCAAAACAAGGCTTTTGACCTGAGCAGGAGTTGGAATAAATCTCTCTCTATCATTTAGTGGCTGTGAGCGGGCAGAATACCTTAACAAACAACCTGGCAGAAGGAGGTATGTGAGGAGAATTTAGAGGAGCTTACAGAGTTTGCAGAAAGTTGAATATATTTAAAGGTCTCTGTGCTAACTATGCAGATTCAAAATACAGTCTGATAATAGGACTTTTTCACAGGAGACATTTTGACATGTAAATGATAAAATGAATTATGGCTAATTTCTGTTTTGTCACACAGTCATGGCTTACTGGGACACTTAAATAGACATTGTTAATGTTATTCGCAACACCTGTGCTTTTCCTACTACTATGACAAGTCATAATGTCTGCTGTGAAACACTGAATTCATTCAATACCTAGAATCTTGGTACATTTACCAAATCTGATTGCATTAATAGAATTTAAGAAATGTCTATGCTATGTCTGGCTATTTACAGTAGGTTGCTATTCACCGTACATACATACATGATAAAATATGTGTGGTGCAGAGTTAGTAGTATTCATGCTGTAAAGAATGAGCTGAGTTATGCTAACGAAACCAACGCTAAACATGACTGCAATTTGAGCTAAATTGTGTTGTAATTAAATTGTAATTAACAATCTCAGTTTACATGATTAACAGCATTTTGTTCAAGTTCAGGACAAATGTGTCGACGTCTTCGGTCTAAATAGGATGTATAGTATATTAGCAAGCTAACGTTAGTTTTATCAGTTTGCTAATTCGGTTAGCTACTCAGTTACACCTGGCAATTACTGGTGCAAATGTTTAGTACTTTCTTTACACAAGAACTAGTTTGTGTACAACCCATTTTAAGTTTTCACTTAATAAACATTTATGTTAGAGGCCCTATATAGGAAGTGTTTTAACTCACAAACAAGTGGTGCAACCAGCTCCAGGCTGGTAGGCTACTGGCCACAATTTTATGTAAACATCCACCCTAACTTCTGTGGTGGTTAAATGCAAATACACTCATTATCACTACCTAAATGTCAGGTTTTGACATCAGTCCCTCAAAATCAAAAAGCAACAGATACAAATTCATATCCATTTCTCCACCCACAGTAGTTTTAGTCAACCACAATGCAGAGCAGCCATGAGTCTTTAATAATTTAAGCAAAATAACCTGCTGTTTTGCTCTTACCATACTGTCACAATCCTTCCTACGCCTACTGCGCTAAGGTGACAAAGGAGATCTATTATAGAAGCTAGATCACTAATGTTGTTGAAGAGAGGGTCAGGATAATATCCACACCAGAAACTCTGCATCACAACATTGATTCTAATAGAATTAATGGGCAGCGATTGGCTAATGAGGCTGAAACTGCACCATTCCAGTCAATTTAACCAAACACTCAACCCAAAGAATATACCTCATAGCTCTTCATGTACGTTCTCAAAGCTCAAGGTTTTGACTGTGAAGTTTACTGGACACTAACTGCAGTTTTATCACTAGGTCCTAAATCCCTAACCAAGGCAAACCTCGCCATGCTCAATCCTCCAGTGTTAACAGTTGTCTTTCTGGCAGCCATATTGGTCGTTTTGCTCCCCCTCCCCTTCCACTCATTCCAGGAAGAGGAAGCTATTGTTAAATGATCCATTCATTCTCTGTGGCTCCGTTGGCTCGTCCAGAGCTTCTGGTTAGTGGAGAGTGGCTAATCTGCCATGCTGTCTGTGTTTGTAGGGCTGTAACGGCACTGACTGAATGTTTTTTTGTATTCCCTACACAGCAGCATGCCTACCTAACTGCCTGTCTGTCTCTCACTGGCATAAGTATCTGCACTGTCTGCCTGACTGCTGAACTGACTGACCACCTGTCCGAACACCTGATTGTGTCTAACTGCCTGTCTGACTGCATTAACATCGAATTTCCAAAAAGTCTGCCTTTGCATCTGAAAACCTGACCATTAGAATTTCTGCCTGAAGGCTCAGCAGCGTGACTACCTGTCTGTCTGACAGCTTGTCTGTTGACTCCCGAAAATGCCTGAACATTTCCCTACTTGACTTTGAATACCCGTCTCTCTTCCCGGCTACTTGTGTCTGCCTGCTTGAGCTAGAAAGTGAATCACACACAAACAGATGAAAGGAACATCTATTATTAACAATTTTATTTGGGAAAATGATTAGAGCAACCTGCCATCAGCCATCAAATGGTCAAAATGAAACAAAGCAAAGTAAAATTAGCATCTGATAACACTCTGAAAACACCTCGTATGCCATGTGCTCCACTGAAAATAATTTATTTCAAACTTTTCGTCCTTCAAACCAAAGTCATTAACTACTTCATCATCCGAGGTGAAAAGCTCAGTGCAACTGTGATAATCTGAGCAAAAGAAACTGGCCACAGCCTGCGCCGAAATGGATCTCTTGCTGGAGAAGAAATTGCATGTGGTGTATCATTATTATTTTTTATTAGGTCAAAAATGCTTTGTAAAGCATTTATTGCAGCGAGAGGGAATAGCAGATGAATTTCTCACTGGGATAATGTGCAGCAGAGCTTCTTTCTCTGCATGTTGTCTCTATAAATATTCAGACTCACAGTCCGGGGGTCATGTTGGGCGAAAGGAAAGCAGTGGTTAGTCAAACAGTGTTTTGCTGGCGTGTTGCAAAAGGTTGATATAGGTCATGTTGACTGACTGACCCTCCAGCCTGCCTCGTTTCTTCTGTACATAATATTTAAAAGTATCCTCTATTTTACCGTTTCTCTCTTCTCTTTTCTAAATGTATATTCTCGTCCTGTTGGCTACCTCTCTCAACTTTTACTTTCTCGTCATTGCTCCCAATTTACCTGTATTTGTTCTTTCTTCCTGTCATCCTTCCTTACCTCCATCTATTCCTTTAAGTGTTAAAGTGACATATAAAGGCATTTAAGTCACAGTTTCACAACGTGATGCACACTGCAGCTTTGGACAACAACGGATGTCTCAGCTTTCAGTTTGTTGCTGCTGACCTTACATCTCACCTTCCTCTCCTCCCTACCTCTGTCCTTTGTCTCTCCCTCACTCAGCTTTTTTTATCTCTTCTATCTCCCTTTTGAAAGCCCCAGCTCGTTCAATTAGCCATCTGCTAGCCTGGCCAGCAGCAGCGACAGCGGTGTGACCAGCCCGTTTGATGGTGCGACCCCGGGGATCAGGACAGGTGAGTGGGCTGCAATCAGCCACTTAGATTACTCCCCTAACCACTGCAAAGCAACCAATTTACCACAGGGTTACCACTGAACCTATTAACCTGTTCGCCTGTACAGCCTCTGCAAGGAAATTGGATGCTGGAGGAAGGATGTAATGCGGTGTTTTCTAATGGAAATCATGTAATGTGTACCCTTCAGGTGGAACAAAATAAGATTGAGAGGTGTTGTGTGTGCATGGGACTCCAGGATACATGGTTGCCTGCGTTACAGTAATCAAACTTGTAATCAGGAACATTAACCAAGAGATTATTGTCATTTTTCAAATACCACCTCAGTCTCTCTCTCTGTCTTTATCTCCCAGGTTCTCACATTTCATTTTCTGTCCAGTGGCCTGGCCTTAAATGGTGCTTAGATGGGGTTGTTGTTTTTTGCTATCCAAACTCATTAGATCATGGTCCCTTTTCACCGCAACATAATGGGAAACACATTAAGTCACAAGGAAATATCTCCAGCATCGATCAGTGCACGGCCCAAGAGTTTACCTCTTTGTGAGTGTGTGTGTGTGTGTGATAACAAGGTCAGTAAGAACAGGCAGCAATTAGAGAGCTGCTCGTATGCCCCACTGATTATGCTGTTAATTGTTTTTTCCTCTGGACTGGATATTTTTCTTGTTCATGTTTTTTTCACCATGTGGGGGATTATTTGAATGTTCCCATCTAATTATAATATTGAAGATAAGACCAACAATCCCAAATGGCTTTTGAATGATAGTGTAGTTATTATTGCTTTCATGAAAGGTGAGTAGTGGACTCGTGTTATATGTATATATATAATCTTACAGGACAGAAGGCTATAGCTTCCATGCTTATAAGGTGAAATGTACCCACTGTAACCCATTGCAAATAAAATATTCCCCCAGGGTTAGCACAGTCAGACAGAGCTCACATCAGGGAGTGAAACCTACTGTAATGAAAATGATTCAAAAAGAAAAAAACACAAAAGAATTAATTTGCAATTTCCCTGCTAAAATACTGGAAATTGTGCTGCTACTGTGAACAATTTCAGCTCTACTTTGCACTTGGACTCAATTACACTAGGCTACACTCAAATGGGATAAATGAGCCCATAGAGGAAAAGGATGTCAGTGGGGGGACAGATGAGAAGCAGTGGATCTGTTGGTTTTAGCACCACAGACCTTCCTCAGATCAGTGCAGTGTGAGATTTCACAGAATACCAGCTTAGCTTTGAATGTTGGTGTCCTGAAAAAACAAATCCTGATACTACACTGTTATAACGACTTCCTGGAGCGATGGAAGAAATATACTGTAGCTGCTCGGGGAGTTTTCAAAGTAGCAAAAGCGGCTTGTTTGTGGAGTGATTAGAGGACAAACCAGGAAGTTTGCATGAGCAGTGATAGCCAGCGTGATGGAAAAAGACAACAGCCCCATCTTTAGAAACTCAAACTCAATGTAAACTGTATACTATTAGAAGGGCACTCCACAAATTTTACACATAAAGATCAAGTACTCTGTCCTCATTTGATGTTCAATTATCACACTAGACAGATAGCTAACAAAGTACAATTGAAGTAAATTTGAAGATAGCTTAGCTTAGCACAAAAACTGGAAAAACGGGAAGGCAAACAGCACAAACACTGTGCTAAACTAGGTTTTTACTCAGTTTTAGTGCAGATGTTAACAAACAACATACCATATAATGTGTTATTTTGTGAGCTTCAGAGGTGCTAGTAAGTGGATATGATTACTTTTGGGCAAAGCCAGGCTAGCTGTTTTCAGTCTGTATGCTAAACTAAGCTAAGCTAAGTGGCTGCTGATGGTAGCTTCATATTTACTTTACAGATGTGATAGTATCAATTCTCTCATCTAATTCTCAGCAAAAACAAAAATAATATGTGTATTTCCCAGAATGTCCAACTATTCCTCTCAACTTTTTGGAAGTGCTGCTTTAAGATCTGCATGACAAGTGCAAAAATAACCTTGAGCTCCGAGGTTACATGCAGGTGAACTTCATCACCTCTTGAACACAACTTGTGTCTCCTGATGATATCTCTGGATCTCTAATCTTTAACCTTCAGTACAGAAGTAGATCATTCTGCCTCCTTTACATACTCTCATACATATGCTATCCCGGCAAGTCTAACTTATTAACTCTGAGCGTCCTGGTTTATATACTGGCATATAATTCAGAGTGACTCAATCCACTGTGTGCATGTCATGAATCCATAAGCGTCTCTAATTTGGGATAGAGAAAGGGGAGCTGGAGCAAGGTGACCCCGGTTGTGTTCTTAATCATCAGCTGGTCTGGATGAGGTTAAGAATGGAAATTGGCTTGGCTCTGTAGTGACTCTATTATCATATCTCCTCACCCCTCCGCCCCGCCTTCTTAGTTTCTCATCTCTGTTAGACACCATTTTACATCTCGCTTGCGCTCTTTGTCTATCTCTTTGTCATCCGCTCTTTTTCCTCGCGCTCACTTTTTCTCCACGTCTTCATCCTCTCTGATGTAAAAACTGCCTCAGCATATTGATAATGGGATTTATTTAAATAGCCCTCCTTAAAGTGAAGGGCATTCTCTATGACATCTGCAGTTATTATGTTGAATCATGTAGGCGTCTGCATTATTCCTCTTCTCCCACTGGTCTGTATAATCCTCAAGACACTTGCTGACCAAGAACCAGATGCTTCTTCTTCTTTTTTCTCAGCATTGTCAATTATCTATCAGCTTCTCGCAACACGGTGCAGGTAAGAAAAAAAAAAGAATCCACTCAAGGCAAAAAGACTTCCCTTCTCCATCCATTCACATGAGTGAGAGAGAGTTTGCACACAGTATGAGGTTTCCTTCCACTACAAACACTTGTTGGTTCATTAGGAGCCTGTCGGAGTGACTGACTGACTGTGCCTTGTTAGGCTGATTAAACCATCGTGTCTAATTAGGGGCTGTATCACGGCTCAGTTCACAGCTGCTGTAGCATCAGAGAGATAGAGGATACACTATAAGCATTCAAATTCCTATGCGCTGTGTGGCACCTGAGTACTGAGCCTAGTGGCCATCACTGAGAAAGTAAGAGGTAGTGGAGGATTAATGTGTGCACACATCCAGTGCAACAACACCTCCTCCTTTATGTGCAGCTGTGCCTGCTAATCAACAATAATGCCTCCAGCATACATACTGAAGATAGATTAGAGTTCAACTCACACACTAATCATACTTATCAATTTATTCCACTTTATATATTTCCTAAACACTAAACTGAGAAAAAAATCTATAAACCAATGCAATCAAGCAGATGCAACTAATTATAGCATGAATAAATGAAATCAGACACTTGTTGCATGAACTAAATGAAACGCATTGATTTAAAAAAAACATTTTTAACTTGTGGGTGTATGTTAATTTATTCACACTGATCATGACTACACAAAATCCAAAAATTGATCAAATTTGATATTTTGACTTGTGGTTCGCACTCTATTAGGCTGAGGGATTTAAGGGAAAGAGATGACACAGGGCTGCAACTAACATTTATTTTCATTTCAATTAACCTGCCAATTATTTTCCAGATTAATCTATTAATTATATAGTTTATGAAATGTCAAAAAATCGCGCCCTGAGCCCAAGGTGACCTCTTCAAATGTCTTGTTTTGTTGAAACGAAAGTTCAAACCTTGAAGATATCCAGTTTAAAGTGAATTGTGACCATGAAAAGCAGGACACTCTTCTCATTTGAGAAGCTAAAACCAGAGAGATTGACAGTCATTTTTCTGTTGACCAATTAATCGTCCCAGATCTAGATAGGACTGTTGTTGTTTGTGTTTGTCCCCTTTGATTCAATGATGCAATATCCTAGAGTCCACATAAACATCCAAATGATAACAGAAGGACAGAGGATAAAGATCCTGGATGTTTTTTTTTTTTATGCTACAGATGATGACTGAGGAATAGAAAACCTTGAGGCTCATCACGTTCAAAGAGCACTAAAGTGTTTGTGCAGAGCTAGTTGCATCTGTGCGGGGAAAGAACAGCTCTGTCCAAACTGATGTCGTCACATTAAAACACACATCTCAAACAAAGAAACTCGGCGTCCTCGCTTTCTTGAGAAGTTTGTTCTCAAGAAAGATCAGAAGAGCGTTCTCCACAAGGCCTTATTTATCGACTTGGCACTCTTGGGTATTCACATCAAAAAAATGACATTTTGAGTGGGCCGTTAAGAGTCCACATCTATCCTGCATCAGCAGTGCAGCGTTTGCAAACAGTTTGGCAGTGGAGCAGCACGGCAGGAAGTGGATGGAGTGCAGAGAAATGTTCATGGTGTCAAGTGGAGGCCAGAGACAACATTAACCTTTCAGTGCCTTAGGAAACAAAGTTCTGCAAGGTGAAAGAGGTTATGTTACACACTGTAACCTAAATGAAGTTGGCACATACGGTCAAAACGGTGGGTGTTGTTTCGCTTGGTAAAAACAATCATGTTTTGCTTTATTCTTGTTTGACTTAGTCTTCAGAGCTCGTGGGCAGTGAGTTCATCTTACACCTCACCTCAGAACGACCCAGACGCCTAAAAACTGGTTAAAATATTCATCTTAATAGCTGTTCATTCAACACAACTGCTTGAAATGTTCACTTTTTCAAATCACAACTGTTCACCATGCTGCAGTAGTGTGATTGCCAGCTAATCAATGACATGATCGAATGTTAATTGTTACATTAAAGCCATCGATTTGGTGTAGAGGGACTTCAGTTGAGTCCCTCAGCTTCACCCAGCAACTGATTCTGGAAAAGAATTAAAGAGGAAGTTTATGGAAAACAACTATAATTTCTTTGATTGTGTCCGTTAATGCAGCCTCGTGATGGTGTAATCACAAAGCAAATGCAAAAACAACAGGCAAAACACAGTGACCCTTGAGAATCCGATTATGTTGATGCAACATGTTTGTCTGAGTTTTCGAAGACGTTACCATATGTTCCCACTGTGAGCAACGTGATCAGCAAGTCACTAGAGGTCCATTGATTTCCTACAGAGCTCAGTGAGCACGGAGACTCAGCCAGCGTGATGACAGATAACAGCCCTGTTGGCCAAGAAGTGTTGGCCGCAATGACGGGAGCAACTCAAGAAAATGAAATGATAAAAACAGAGTGTGTAACTGATGAATTTGCTCCTGCAGTTTAAACTGTTTTGATACAGGCATGAATGGTTGATTTAAAGACACATCATTTGAAAAAGGCGCATGCAGTATTTGATTCAAAGTTTCAGTCAAAACACGGTTTAAAAAAATTGAATTCACTATAAGTTCACCAACAATTCCAAGTGTCCAGCTGTGGGAGACTCTGGGGAAGCGCTCGTAGAAGTGCATACGATGAAAGATAAAGATGTTTAAAGCAGCATGGGCAACGTTGCCACCAAACAGCAGACAGACAAAGATAGCGACTAGCTTGAGAAGGAATATTTGGTTTAAATATTCTTCTGGTTCATTTCTAACTGGAAAGCCAGCAAGATGGATGAGAGGTTGATTACAGGCATTTAAAACATCCCACTTCACTACAATCTGGGACAATACCTGAATAGTAGAGTTAAAAAAGATTCTTGGAGAATGGTTTCATCACTGGGGTTTGATGTTAACACGTAAGAATGAAGCTATGAAAAAACAAAAAAACAATACAAAAGCAGCAGTAAATACGTGATTTGTTCAAAGCTTGCCACATGCAATCACAGCCTCTCACACCTCCCATTACCATGCATTATAGCAACACATTAGAGAAGAAGTGTGAATGCACAGTTAGAAATTATCCCAATTAACCCATTCATGTCTAAACTTCATTATAACTGCCTTATTATCCAAATTGTTTGATCCATAGTGTTTTCTTTGCCTTTGAGGGGATACATTTCCGTTATGCCAGCTTGCTAGCATGATGGCCAGCGCCATGCAAAAAAAAAAAAAGAAAAAGCTTGAAAACATTTGGTCTGATAATACAGACAGATGCTACAAGAAAGGTGTCACGTCCTTAACATCAGCTATACACAATTTTCTTGATTTCCTACTCCTGCAATTGAATGGGCTTGCGAATGAGTCAGTGGGAAGATATCAATGGCAGGAAATAACATGATTCACTGCTCTGTAATTAGAGATTCAGTGAGATGAAAGGAGAAGATTTGCTCTTTGACATGGGTCACCCACAGAGAAACACAAATACTATCTAAATGTCATCAGGCGCACTGTAGCTGCAGAGCCTAGTGTGAGACAGTGAATTCATTATTTTCATCTGTTTTCATCTATTTTCATCTCCGCGCCATTATAACTCTGTCAATGGAACGTGGCTCACAAAAGAAGAGAAAAAAGCAAAAAGGAAAAGCAAAGTTAATAGTCACAGCCAAGGAAAGATTTCTTTTCCTCCAACAAGAAAAGCTCTCCGGAACAAACCGAGTCCAATATTAATTTGTTTGAGCAGATTTCTGTGATGATCAAACGGTACAATCTCTTTATTATATATGACGAACTGGTGGATTGAAAACTATCTGCTGTTTCATCTCTCCTCTTCAGACTTGGTGGCTGAAGCTATCAGAGCACAGATCAGTAATTACTGCAGGTTGTCAACAATTTATCAGAGGTCCCCGTGGGCTCCTGCACAGAGGCTGGACATGATTGCACACACGCACACACAAAAGTATGGACACACACGTAACAGTTGCCTCAAAGACACACAGGTGTCAGCGTGACAGTACATTACCTCTGTCCTGTGTGATAACGCTGAGTGTCATGAGGAAGGTTTTGTATGGCTCTTTTAGAGACACACACAAATGCAGAAATTAATTTACCGAATTGTTTGTGAAGTGGCCAGCAAATTGGTTTCTATAAATATCACGCATTGTTTTTGTTTTTTTTATTCTATTAGTTTTAATTTTGCAGGTAAACAAACCTCTCACTTCCTGGCGCTACGCAACATTAGCATAAAAACCGATTAAACAAATTATGTTTTGGCCATTGATTAATTTTTACAGACGCATGTTTATTGAATGAGTGTAACATTAGGTTTAGTTTCTCACACCCAGTACAAGAAACCAGTTGGCCGATTGTCAGCAGTTCATCAAAATAATTCTGTTACAACAACACAGCAATCCATCATCAAACAGCTAAGGTCACGTTGGAAGTCATTTCCTGTGCAGTTTACACCTCTCAGCGCACACACACACGCGCGCACAAACACAAAAGTGCATGCTGATGCATGCGCACAAACCCTCCGTCACCATACTGTTAAATCTGATTTATGAAAAGTGACAACAGCATCAGTGTTTTTAATTATTAATAGGGAGTAGTCCATGGGAGTCATCTCTCAATCCTCCCACAAAGGTAATGGGGTTACTTGTTGTGGCAGAGGCCCTTAAACTTTGATTCATTTCACAGCCGTCCCTTGTGTCAAGTGGAACAGCAATGGCAGGTAGATAAGAAGGCTATTCCCAGTGATCCGCTGACATTGACCCATTCTCCTGGAAGGCACATGCACTCACACACTTGCACGTATGCACTTTCACAAACACGAGCTGCACACACACACATACACATTTAAACCCATTTAATCTTCCAGTCAGTGTTATAAGTCCTCTTATTGAGATACTGACACTATTACAGGGAGCTGAAGGTCATGGGGTGACCCCTTCTAAATTGCACCTCAGTTGGACTGAATAAAAAAAACACATTAAGAGGTTAAATGAAAAGGTTAAGTGATCCCACTCACGCTGTAATGCCCTTCCATGAAACACTCTTCATATTTCATGTTTATTCAGATTTTATTTTTATGCAACTGTAAATGCAGTCTCACATGTTTGCACACTGTGTTTATCATTCAAGGCATCTGTCATGGGGTGCACAGAGGTAGATAAGGCACAGCGATTCAATCTGTGCTAATTACAGCCCTACTGTGAAGGTACACTGTACTCCGAACCCTTTTTACTGCTCCTCTTGCAGGACCGCAGGAGCCCAGAACAAATTTGTCTAATAGCTGGAAAGTGCCTTCTAAGCAGTGGCAGAGGTCAACTAGCTGGGAAGACTCAGGTACGCTGAACAAGGACAAAGCAGAATATGGCTCATGTCACTGACTGTGGTTATGCCTGAAAGGTGTTTCTGAACAGTAGACAAGTGCAGAATCAGAGGCTGATAATAATGAATAATATCAGTGATATGACAAGCGACATGAACTCTGCTGAACAGATTTGATTTTGAGGTAAATTAATTGAGGCAGCACTGAATTGACTGTTTGTTTAGCTTTAGTTGCTGTTGCTAAGGTTTACATTCTTGCACAACACATGCAGTTTTAAAATGATAACATTGGAAGATATCACCATAGTAATTCTTAGTAGTTAATTTTTTAAACAATGAATCATCGCGTTCAGACATAGGCGTCTCATTTCTAGCCAGCCACTGTCCATTTTGTCTGCTCATATGGCAGATTTGATCAGTTAACGTTGTAGCTAGCTTGCTAGCTAGCCAAAAAAGCTAATATTTGCTGCATAAGTTGAAAGTAAGTCTATGGCTGACTTTTTTGTTTCCAGCTGACTAAAATAAGAATCATGTAAAGAGCTGCTAACGTTAGCCTAAACTCTGATAGCTTCTAGGACTGGCTTCCGCCCAGTGGGGAAATGCAACAGAGCGGGTGTATTAGTTGTGAACAAAGTTATTTTTAATGTAACCTGTAACACTACAAACTAACGTACTAGTTAGTTATCTTGCTTCTTGACTTCGGAAGTAACAGTTAATGTTTGGTTACTACTGTCATTTAGCTTTATGGCCGGACATGCTAACGATTGCTTACGTTAGCGCAGGAAACATTTAAAACGGTTGAATTAATTCTTTACACTTTTGCTCTTGTGTATTTGGTTTTGGAACGGCAAAAAAAAAAAATACACAGCACAAGTTGGCTAAGATATTGGACAATTGCTGGTTGGGGGACAGGGTACCTAATGGGCAGTGGCTAAAGCATTTTCATCTTCTGCAGGTAGCTAAACTTAAACTTACAGAAATGTAACTAATTTCCATTTATTTATGAATATTCCCCTCACATTTAGCTTTCCTTACCCATCTTCATATCTACCCGTATTTTTATGTAATTTCAGCTTAAAAATCAAATTACCAGTGTGTTACTAGCATGCTACACAAACAAAGTCAACCGTGAAAAAGTAACTAGCAAATCCATCTCTGCCTGTCTAAGATCACACCGCTATCTATTTGTTTATCCCTCATAATGCATCAGCAAACCAAATTAAAACTCATATCTTTGTTCTCCAGGCTTCCCAATATTATTTCCAATCAGAAAGAGAATTATTCAGCGTTGTGTGACTAGCGATCTGTTATATTTGTAAATGCCGAGGCTGCATTACCAGCATGGGAGAGTACAGTAAGGACAAGATTAAATATTAATTGTACATATTTATATTTATTTCACCTGCTGAAATGCATGCAGGCTGCGCTCAGACAGAGCCCTTATTTCTGTTCTGTTCATCAAGCCTTAAAAATATATATTTCAGTCAGAACAGATAATAATTTTAAAGTTTTCTTTACTTACTTCTTGTAACATTACAAGCAAGATACAATCTGTGATCTGCTGCTGCTGCGTCTGCTGTGATCATTCGCACAGGGTTTGAAAGGAGTAGGTTACACAGAAACCAGCTGCCTGTTGCACCTGCTGGATATGCATAGATGAGGGTCAAAACTTGTACGTTTGACACTGAAATGGGTCTTTATTTAGCTGCACCAGGGAGGCTTGTACTTGGTTCATCAGGTCAGTAATCTAATTTCAAGTTGCCCGTGAAAATGTCACTGTATTCCTCCTCTGAGTCCTCTTCTTTTTTATTTTTCAGATGGTCTTTTAGAATTTGCACATGCAGGAGCCAGAACGATTCAGGGTCGTAGCTAAGGATACTGAGGTCATGTCTTTGTAATATTTCATGTAATATTTCTAGGGTTTCCTGATTTGAGGAGTTGTTAGCATTCTACCCACATAAATTACACACATATTACACATTTTTTGAGCATCCTTCTGACTATATATATATATATATATATATATATATTGACTAAATTTGATAGCTTTTATACCATCATACAACTGTGAAGAAAGAATATACAGAATATGTCACAAAAAAGTCAATGAATTAATCAAATGTAAAAATATATAAATATGTTTTGATGGCCTGTCAAAATGTGCTTATATTAGTAGGATTGCATTGGCAGAATTTTCACTCAAGACCTTGGTATTTCTAAAATCCTGGCATCGGCCATGAAACTATTTCACTCATTTGCGCTGACAGTGTGCAGCAGTCCACCACTTAAGACTTTTTAAAACTCAGATTTTCTGTATGAAATATTGTTCAGAGTAGGCTCTTTAGGTTCAACTGATGTTTGTAGATGTTATATTTTATTTTGGTGTTCATGCTTCTTGGCCAAGACCAAAAATGTATAGCCTAGGACATGAAATAAAATATATAAATCAGTCCTAGTTTTCAGCTTAATAATCTTTCTCTATAAGTGGTCATGTCAGTAAAAGAGACTATTTTTAACAAAGAACTTCAGTTAAGTGTATCCTATCAATAATGACAAATGTCAGTGTCCCCGGTGATATCTACTGCAGGGTCATTAATTCTGACACTTTATTATTATTTCCTCCTTTTCTTCTCACACTCTTCTTTCAGTGCCTTTAAAGTCAGAAGGTCTCTTTTCATCTGCAAATGCCAACGTGAAGCATATTGTCACCAGCTGTTCTATTGCTCTCTGCGCTTTTCCTATGACATCTCTTCCTTTGCCTCTCACCGCGCTGCTTCGACAGGCTGCCGAGCTGGAATTATGCAGCAGGTCAGGACTAATGAGTGGGTTTGGAACATTTTCTCATATTTATCTAGATGAACCTGCTGATCCCCTGCCTCTCCAACCTCCTCTCTTATTCAGTTTATTGTCTCAAATGTTAGTGGGATTCGTGGCAGCGCTTGCTCTCACTCAAACTGACACTCAGCCTTCAGACACAAAAACTTCAGACTTTACTTTTAATATCACAGGAAATGAAAATTTTTGGATGGTTATATGTAAAAATAATGGGCATCTTGAGGACTCAGTTGACCTAAGATAGCTGCTACATCCTGGGACCTTTTTTTGTTGCATTTCTTTGGTCTCTGCTTTTTTTCCTGATACAATCAAGTGAACGTTTAGACAGAAAAAGAAAAGTAATAAATAACATATTCAAGCTTACCTAGCTTGTTTTGAGACATTTTAGACATTACACTGTAGGAAACGCTCCCTGCGCCACTTGGTAAAGACCTACAAATCCCCTTTTCCCTTCAAATAAATCACACAATTGTCTTTCACCAGCAGTGTTGTGGAAGAGACATTCATTGACTTTCAGTTACTAAATATTGGATATAACTGGCCTAATATGGAAATCTTGTAAAACATTTCACTGGGGGGCCAGCAAAATGAAATTTACGCTAGAAGTGAACATTGTTTCTAGCGATTGTAAGGTAATGGAGGATATACCCATCCACATCTCAGGCAGACAAAGGGATTTGCTTTCACTGAAACTCTTTCCGACCTTGTTCCAAACCCATTTGGAGGTGTAAATTCACCACGCTTCACTCTGAAAAGTCAAATTTACCCCAACTCCCTTGATAATTTCTTCCGATCCATTACCCAGCATGCTGATGTGTTGTGTTGTTTGTAGCTACCGTGCAGCTGCGTCTGCTCCAAAACATACAATCAACCGGAGGCAAACCCAACAGACACCGAAGAATTTATTTGGTAAACAGGGTTTTATTTGATTTCCTGTTGAGCTCCGGCGTACAGTAGTGGAAAACGATATTGTGTTCATTAGTTTATGTGCATTAGCAAAGGAATCTAATGGTTTATGCATACGAGGCCAACAGCGGAGGGCTCGGATGATTTAGGATGATGCTCATTTTATGGAAATCAAAGCAAGAAATAAGAATAGTTCTCGTAACGCACAGACGCCTCCCCTCCTCCTGGTTTTCTGTCCTGCAGTTGTCTGTCAAGACAATTCTGTGTCTCCTTCTCCCTCCCTCTCTCTCTCCCCCACCCTTTTTCTCTTTTGATCTTTCTCTTTCACCTTCCCTCCATCCCCTTCTCTTGTTGCTGTCAGAACGCATTAGGATGTTGCTAACGAGTGACTTAAATTAGGATCCCCCGCAGTCCTAACCAGGTGTGGGTAATGAGGTGGGAAGACAGGAGATTGGGACTCCTCCTCTATTCTTTCACTCACTAAACAAGAGAGGGAGATCATTCAGTTTGTATTACCGACATATCTAAATATTCCCATGTACCTTAGTAGAGTAACAAGGAAACATACTGGTAAAAAACAAAATGATCTTAAATTAGCGAAAAACACGTTTTTGTACATAAACCTATAAAATACACAACAACGACAACTGTTGTTGTTTGTTATGCATTGCTGTGGATTTATGGAAGCTAAATCAGACAAGCTTAATGATATGGAAATTAAAGTCGTAAGATTGTGAAATGCAGTCATGAGCTCTCTTCCCAAGGCCATCAGTTAGATCTGAGCTCCGGCAGCTGATGGGCTGTGATCTGTTATCGTCCCTGTGGCCTGGCCTCTCACAGACAGGCTAAATAGGTGGTCTCCCTCCACTGGAGGTGGAAATGAATCTGGCCTCAGATCCCTGCTCCTTTCTGCTCCCTCTAACACCCAGCTTGTCTCCCCGTCTACCTTTCTAGGCCATCTCACTTGGTTTGATGTGACGGGTGTGAGCAGAGGATATGTGCGTGTCTGTGTGTGTGTACGTGTGTGAGCTAAAGCCTCAACTTTCCAAAACTACAGAATGATCAATTGCACCACAGTTTTATTGAAACCAATTACCTTTGATTCTTTCTCTGGCTGATTTGATGCTCTGAAGCAGCGGAGTCAGCTAAACACTCAGGGACTCACATTTTTCCTGCTCTTCATCGCGTTCCATCCGCCGCGACTTATCAGGATCAACAGAGGCCTTGACAGAGTGACATAGTCACAAATGATGGCCATCTGCCTTGCATGAAGGTTTGGAGAAAACTAATCTGATTACCATCTCTCCTCACTGCCTCAGCATGTTTCTGGTCCAGGAGCTTTTACAGTTTGAGTTACAAAGGAGAAGCAGAGGCACGGACCTGGACTTTCCATATATACATGTAATAAGGTTCACTGGCTGTCTTGTCTGTCTGCCGGGTTGTTAAAGTGTCACTCCCGACATGTACACGGCTTCTCCTCCTCTCAGCCTCTGCACTCTTTTATTAAACCTTTTCAGGAGGATTGCTGTGTGTGTGGATAATGTTAGCTCAACTTGTTCATAATAATGCAGATCAGTATCAGAGAGAATCTGCTGACAATGGCCAACATTAAACTGCCATTCAAGCACAAAACAAATAAAACATGAATTCATTATTAATTGAAGTTCACTTAAGGACTTTGTTTTTGATTTCCCCCCCACCACTTTTCCTCTCAATAGTTCCCGGAATGAGTTACCATCAGTCCAATGTGCATTTACATGAAGCTAATTAGCCTCCCTACATACCTGGATTCCTCATTGTATTCGTGTTGAACCTCAGGAACATTGGCGTTGAGTCTAGAAAGAAGTCTTCAATTCTAAAGCAAAAAAACAGATTTAATATAACTTTAGTGCTCCTGTGTAAATATGCTGTGAGTGTTTTGATATGAAATATAATCCATGTTCAGCTAATTGCTAGCCCATAACTGGAGCCAGGAGGCTTTTAGATTAGCTTAGCATAAAAGACTTGAAGCAGGGGGAAATAGCTCGCCTGGCTTTCTCCAAACTTGTCTCCAGCTCTCTCACGCTGACCAAATGCATCTTGTTTGTTTAACCCGAATCTAAGAGGATTTGTGCGGTATATGATTCCCCTCGCTGTAAATCCAGTAGTGGACGTTTAGTGGCTCAGGTTTAAATTTCTGTAAATGTCACTAGCCGTGTAACGTTGCCATGTGAGATAAGCCTGAAGCAGGTTGCTTTAGCTCAGCGCTCTGCACACAATGTTGCAAACTCGTATCAATACGTTTTATGTCTGCGCACGATAGTATTATAATGTATGAAATGCTACTGAGAAGTGTAACGAGTGGATGTAAAGTTTTTAACTGATAAATTACTCATATAATGTCAAATGTTAAAACAAGTTAGCTAGCTGTTGCCATTGTGCTAAACTATCTCGGCAAGAAAAATAATAAATATATTTCTGTATATGTGTAACTACAAACAAATCCAAGGACATATTTTCATTGTAATTATTTTATAATTTGTCTACAAAAGATACTTGTCACACTTTTATAGGACTACAAGGAGAGCACCACGAGAGCAACTTACCCAATAAACGGCAATGTGGATTTTGGGAGGATTGGGAAAATCTGGACATAAAAAATAAGCAGGTCCCTCGTGATCTCTACAATCACAGAACACAACACAACACAGGGTTTGAAGATCTGAGTTGACAAAATAAATGTGACAAATTGCAACAGATCAATCTCACGCCACAGGATGAGCTGTCTTGCCAGTCTCCTTGGAAGCTCGTTGGACAGATTGGACGAGCTCCTGCACGCCGTTGTGGGGCAGCGGTCCCCAGTAGCACCTGGTGCTTTGTCTCCACTTTAAACAGCTTCCGTCTTCATAGCTGGCTCTCTTCCTGACACAAAACTCCCCTGCGAAAAAAAGGGGAATTGGTGTCTGCCTTCCTCTCAGGTACATCCTTCACCCCCCGCACCCCAAACCTCCTCCTCTCCTCCCTCCTCCTCCACTCTCTACTGCAATCCGCTGCCCACTCAAGCAGCTGTCAAGGTGAGGCGGTTTTACATGGTGAGGCTCCAATGCCCTTGTCCAATTTCACTTTGGAGTGAAGCTGGGCTGAACATGCCAATCCTGATATTACCAAACAAATTAAATCACGCGGTTGGGCGCAGAGGAGAGCGAGAGTGCTGAGGATGCTGGGATGGGTGGGTGGAAGGCAGGGAGGGAGGAGGGGGAACAGTTGTCAACTCGGCTCAGCAGCTCTCTGCCTGGCCTGATCAGAGCATCCTAGGAGGAGAATGATTAATTGGCTCAAGATGGAGGGGAGCGCTGGTGGGTGTCAGCTCTGTTGCTGCTGGTCATGTCCATGAAAAAGCCATGATGGAGGACAATTAAAGGCCTTATTAGAGATGAAGTGGCCACAGGAACTGCAGGCAAAGTGAGGGTCCCACCAGCCACACTGAAAGAAAAACATGTACCTGGTTTAGTTGATGTAACTTAGCATTTCAGTTGTTTGGTGGTCTGTTCTTCCTATTTCATGGTTGATGGTTGGTTGAAATGTGTATATTAGCACTACACACAAAGTACATTTTGCAGGTATTTGTTTATAAAAGTATTGGACAATTGAAAATTAGGCGCTTAAATGAAAAGTGAAAGAACCCCCAAATGTATCTTTAATGTATCCTCTGGGGCACATAAATATGTGCGCCCTATTTCATAGCAATCCACCGCAGAGTTGTTGAGACATGTCACTTAACTGTCACCCAGGAATGTCAATCTCAGTGGCGCTGGATTATAAGTCTGGGGATCACCAGTGTCATTAGGATTCTTCCTCAGGGGACAATAATTGTTAATCATTTAATGACAATCCATCCAATAGTTGTTGAGATATTTCAGTCTGCCATCTGCCATCCCTAAAGCTGCTAGTGTGGCTAAATGTGAGTGATCATATTACATTTATCAATGTTACAAGGCAACTTTTGGCATCACAGTCTCATAATCATATAATGTAATTTTCTTATTGCCAATTTTCAACAGTCAAACAGGAAGAAGTCTATTACCCAAGAAACAGAGCTGCCAATTTCCCCACCAGCAGTGTTCTCAATTGACTGGAGCACAACTTCCTGACTCCCTCCTGCTGCTTTTTATTTGACACGTCTAATAAGGAAAGATTTAGTCCAGGGACACCAGGTGAATGCAGCAACTTGTTAGCCAAAGTCAAGCTGCATTTTGGCTAACAAGTGCAACTTGATAAACACGCTATTTTGCTCCTATTACCTATCACCATCACTACTGCTTTTGCCATCTCTAGCTACACATGTACACAAAGCAACAAGTTCAGATATTAGGTAGGGTGAAAGTTATTCTTGGAAAGGTGGGAAATAACTTCAATACAAGCTGATAAGGCAGGCGGGGGTAGAATTGATGCACCAAAAAGTATATTACAACACCTCATCACAAAATAACTCCCGGAATGGATTGATCATAACAGTGAGTATCAGGGGGTGGATTTTTCTTCAAATAAACCTGGTTCACTCACTTATTCCTGCTGGCATATTACTTTTTCTCTTAACTCAGAAAGCTATGAAATGTATCTCATCACCTGGGAAAGATACCTGACTTTTTTTTAAGTTGATGCTGAAGAATCTGTGAAGCACCCACTGAGTGAAATTCAGATTTTATTTGAACACTGCTCATTGCTATAAAAGCTAATGGGAAATATATAATTTCAATGTGGTCATAAGTCAGATATGAGCTTGTATCCTGGAGACAGACGCGTCTCTGGATTTTTGCTTTACAAACTGATTCCTGAATAGAGGTAAAACCATAAATTACTAAATGCAGAGCGGTTATTTATTGTATTTACCAAAGAGAGGGAAATGAATTGCCATGTCAGACAAAAACACAAATGCTTCACTCAGACTTGCTACAGATTATGCCTTAAACTGCGTTATATCATGCAGTCAAATGAGAGTTGGAGGAGTTCAAGGGTGCTGCTGCTTTCACTCATCTTTATTACTTGGCAACCAAGTATAATAATATTTTCATGTTTTTCCATGAAATTTGGTACAGATATCCATGGTTCCCAGAGGATGAATCCTAAAGATTTCGACGATCCCCTGACTCCCCACCGTGAGGTTTATTTGTCTGGTTTAAAGTGAAACACCTCGACGACTATTGGATGGATTGCCATGACATTTGGTAACACGATTCATGGTCCCCTCAGGGTAAAACACTTGCGTGATCCCTTACCTTTTCATCCATAGCCATCACAGGGTCAGCGTTTGAATATGTCTAATATTTTGATTTGTGACCAAATACCTGCAAAACTACTGACTTCCCCATCAGCCTTGGCTTTGTTTACTGCTAATTAGCATGCTAACACCCTTAAGACGGTGAACATGATAAACATTGGATCTGCTAAATCTGTAAGCATTGTCAAACCAATTTATTTATATTTCTGGTCACGTGTGCTCCCTCAGGGATTAAACTGTAGCAGTGGTTCAGAAAACAGGTAGTAAGAAAATGTTACTCTACTGTACTTCTGCAGCATCTGAATTGTGTGGGAAAGCCAATGACTTGTAATTTTGTATACGCTGAAGCCACACCACCTCATACTTATCCCAGGAGTAACTGAACCACCATTCGAGACCCTTCTGACAGATCTCTTTGTTCATTCATATCCAAAATCCATTATTGGAAACTTACTTGCTGGTTGGAGAGCCTCCTTGTTCTCTCAACACAGTAACATTGACAACAGCCAGCACATTCGCAGATATGTAGCACTGAATCAATGTGTGCAGCAGGAGCAGAAAGGTTCACACCTAGCCCTACCGCACAAGAATTGATTTCCGAAGCACTGTGATGTGCTAAATACTGCCTGACATCAGGAATCGTGTGAACACCACTCAGCCAGCCACTCGTGTGGTTAGAACAATGTTTGATTTAAGCAGGAGTGAACCTAAAGAATGGAAAAGAACCAGTGGGTGATGTTACATAAAGTACATTGAAGGAACATTGAAAAACTTAGCAACACTCATTTTTAGTACTGCTACAAGTCAGGCAGTACTAAAACAGAATTCATTTAAATTTTGTGTTTTTCTGTCTTAGTCAGTACTGTTAGCTCACTATATTTATGAGGCTTGTACAGTAATAATGTAAAAAATGTACAGCAACTAGAAAAAATACACACTTCTGGTCATTTTGAGGGCGAAAGCTTGGCTACAAAACTATGTACTTACACTGAGTATGTGTCCCATGTTTAAAAATGCCAATGTGCTTTCTGCAGGTATTTCTGCCTGCGGAGCTGTAGAGTCTGGATCTGTGTTGCACCTGCTGCCCCCTGTGTTTTTTTTATTAATATCAACAACAATACCATTACCACAACTATTACTCACATCCCTATGTAGAACTGTACTGTACTACAGTACGTAGTGCTCTCTGTCTCTCCTGCTCTCTCTCTCAACCCAAGCAGTCGAGGCAGATGACTGCCCTCCCAGATTCTGGTTCTGCTCGAGGTTTCCATCTGTTAAAAGGGACTTTTTTCTTGCCACTGTCGACTAGTGCTTACTCATAGTGGGAGATGTTGGCTCTCTGTAAATATAGAGTCAATCTAGACCTGCTCTGCATGAAAAAGTGCCCCGAGATAACTTTGTTATGATGTGGCGCTATGTCAATAAAACTGAATTGAATTGAAATACCCTTAACCGACACTTCATGCACACTAACACTAATAACACTTCAGCTGGGTATGCGCTGCTAAGAGTACTCCATAATTAATCATGCTCTACTGCTCCACTCTCCAGTACAGCTGATTGGCCAACTGGCAATAAACAACGATGAAGAGAAATTATGTCATTTCATCCGCAATTCAGTGTAACCATGTGACGACATCATCAACCCAGGGCGTCCCGATGGAGTTGCGAAGTGGAAGGAGCTGCTGCTTCTGGCGTTTTTCCCCCCATTCTGTACTCCAATTAAATAGTTATTCTTTTAACAATATACTCAGTGTTACACAGGAGTCTCCTGGATAATGGAGAAGAAGCCAATCAGAGGCGCAAATCAAAGTGGTAGCCATTTAATCGATTTAACGCTTTGTTGGTTGCAGCAGTTAAGAACAAGACGTGGCGCCACAGTTGCTGAATTCATCCACAACTAAGCCAACATTTTTAAGTAAATTAGTTTGAGTTGCAGATTATAAAATCAGTTTTCACAGCACTGTAATCTTTAGCTTTCACTTGTGTAATTCCGGCATTATAAGCTTGGTGCTGTTTCTTGTCGACATATTGGGAGTCGTAGTTAACTTCTACCTCAAATGTTTTATATTTCCCAAAATGTGGAACTATTCTTTTAAGGTTTGAGTAGTAGCTTTGAAGGAAAAGGTTCCCTGCAGTGCAACTGGAGCATTACAATCCAGGAAGTTATGTGATGCTCATGGCAGATGCCTGGTTTGATAGATGAAAATATACTGGAAATACTGTATGTGTAATCACAAGCTCTGTTGATTAAATACTAGTTTTACAGAAAATAGAAGGGATCTGTTATGATTCGAACTCAATATCAAGTCATTGAAAGTTTTGAAATCGTCACTTAAGCCTTTTTCAATCTAAACCCCTGCGCTGTCGTCCTTCCTTCTATACAAAGTGGATCTGATCTGATTTAAATCAGCATGTGAGCTGTTGATGTGCTGCTGCATCACTCCCACCGAGATAAAAAAAAGAGTGACTTTGATTGCTTCCATACTGCTGCTTGGGCAATTAAAATCATAATGGCAGATTTTAGACACCGAACTAATGAGCTCAACTCCTCTGAGTGGAAATGCCATTAGAAGTCCTAATGGGGCTCCTTCACTGAGAAACAAAACAAATCCTCAGCTGCTAGATATGAGATGTGCTGTTTCCCAGGCTAGAGATCAGCACACAATCGTTATTTGATTAATACTGTTTGTTTACATGAAGATACAAAGAAGCATCTCCCCCTACTGCGCTACAGCGTTGGATACAATGTGATATATAATTGGATGCCGGCTGTGAAAAGAGAAAAAGAGTTGGTGGCATCCTGGTCTTGAATGATGAATTGTGAAGAAGGGAAAGAAGTGGATTAGGGTGCTGGTAAAGTACTTTTTCAACCCGGTTCTTTTTACACTGACGACAGCTTCATCCATGTCTCTGTGATTCAGCAGTATTATAACCGCTGATCTGTGTACTTGCGTGCCTACTGTAAGTTTTCATTACACCGTATCCAAATGCATCTCTTGAGAAATATGACAGCTTAGATGCCACATAAACCAAACAGACAGTTTCTGAAAAACTCACCCTCCTCCACTCCTTCCTTAAGCCCTTCCTTCCCCCCCCCCAGCCATCCTCCACGAGGGATGAGGATCATTGGAGGGGAAAAATTTCATCATCTGGCCCTGCCAAGATCTATTCCTGCTTTGGTGTGTCCTCTGAGATCTCTGCTCTGTGCCAGGGCTGATGATGATCCAGGCTCTACACCTCCACTCCCACCGGAGCACATCAATCACCTCCACTCCTCTCACACCACTGGAGAGGGGGGTGGGGTGGGGTGTGAGGGTTGGGGGTGGCGAAGCCTTCGTCTCCACTTCACTCATATCAGACAGAGAGAATAGGGCAGAAAAGGATGCGCTGGAGGTGGGGTCGCTGCAGCCTGCACCTCTGCTCCTGTGATATCGGTCCGCAGTCGCAGGATACCAAGAAAGGACCCCAGAAGGCAAGCTATGGCACATCTGTGGGGGAGGGCATGTGTGTGTGTGTGTGTGTGTGTTCTGCTGTCGTGGATTTCATATTTCAGATAATCTCTCTCAAATCGGAACAGACACCTGGGGCGTGAAATGGATGTCTGTCCCAACAGAGGGCACCCAGAACTTCAAACACAATCATTCAAAAAGGACTGAACAGAACCTACTGGACGTGCGTCCGTCTTCGAGAAACTAAATCGCTCCATCAAGCTTCGGCCTAAGACTTAACATGACATGTCATTTGTGGTTTCCGGGGAGGCATTGGTTTCAGGTCACGGGATCAGCCTGGCTTCTGTTGATGCCAGCGTGGCTCTGCTGGGAAATAAGCCGGTCAGTAAAATGACAGTTAACTCTGATGTCAAGCACCTTCCTTAATGTCGGAACACTTGAGAGATGAGAAAGATTCTGCCAAAAGGTTGCAGTGCTTCACATCTCCATCCACTTCAGTAAATATTGCAGTTAAAAGAAGTTGTGAAGGTATGGTTGTAGGTGCATAACAGTCCCGTATTGAGGCCAGCTGCAGGATTACAGATTCAGTGAAGGGAGAATGGAGTTAAAGTACACACACTGGATATATTTAGTGTGAATGCTGATTAAGCATTTAATACTAATAATATTTATATTTCCACTTAATTTCTTTGTTGTCAAGAAAGACATTTTTTGGCTAATCAGTTTAAATTAGTTTTCTTCCTTCTCCTCCCTAAAGGAGACAAAGGCCACGGTTATTATCGGCGCAATGGGAGCAACCGAATCATGGGAATCATGAAACTCCTTGTCGAGGGAGAAATAATATATGAAATCAGGGAAGAACCGTGGCTTCCTTTGGAGAAGCAGCTGACCAAGTTGTCATTTTACATGTCAGCTGTCGTCACTGGCAAACAAATCCTGCAGGCTGAGGCCTTTGAGTGGGAGAGATGGAAATTTAAATGTCTCTCTTTCTCTCTCTCTGGCTATGATTTATTTATTATTTTAACTGTTCCGTTGTTTGATGTGTTATAAATCTGTAGTTAGTGTTTTTGCATTTACTGTTCAGTTGTTAAAATGTTCAAAATAAAGTTCATTAATTGTTTCTTCAGCATGTCTTCAGATATTTACACACTGTTGGCACAAAATAGACTAGTATTTACTGTTGCATCCATATTGTTTGGCAGTTACTTTCATGGGAAGGTTTTCCTCAAGACTACATAATAAAGAGGCACAGAGAAGGCAAGATAGTTTAATACTAAGCTTGCAGGGAAATATTGAGCTAATGATTTATGATCATTATCCACTAAATTCTACAGCTTCTTAGACTGAATCAACGTTTTCTCCTACAATTATTTCAGTATCCATAGCATCTGAAGGCAGCATCAAATGTTTTTTATTCTTTATAATCTTGTGGATGGGCAAGTGGCTACAGTACTGGGCTTTCACCTGGGAAACTAATGTTTGTGACCTGTTAGAGCATCGTTTTTTTTTGTTTTTTTAATCTAAATCATAATCTTGTCCTAACCAAGTACTGTTGGTGCTTAACCCTAACTGTTTAGCTTTAGCCACCAACACTACTTGGTTAGGTTTGGGACAATATCATTGTTTTGGTTAGAAATAACAACTTGACGTTAACGTCGATTTGGCCAGGGCTATATCCCGCCTTCCTAGCTCTGAACATAGATTGGCCCGTTGACATAGACACACAGCCAATCAGGTGACACCACAAAAACACATTGGTTGGTTTAACAGCGATTCCGGCTACTGACAGCTGGTTAAACAAATATGATCTCCGGGGTATATATGAACTTTTGTCGCCGTAGAGTCTACCTTTTTAAATTGAGATGCATTGTCTGATTGTGTATTGTGGACGGATTGATATTTGTTACACACTGATACGTACAGATGCGCACACACACACACTACACACCAACACATGCATATGCACACGCGCACGTGTCCAGCATTCACACGCTTTTTCTGCAGGAAATGCAATTTTTTCTAGTTACATTTTATTAGACTGAAGAAAGGCGACATTTTGACCCCACAGTTTCGACCCCAGCAGATTGCAGATAACCCCTCTATGGATGGTTCGTCTGTCTGTTAATACTGGGCATTAACCAAAGTATTGCACGATTAAGATTTGGGATTTTTAATCCAGCGTGTGTACTCTCCATGCTTTTCTCCTGTCACGCTGTAAACCTGACCTGACTGACCTGTTCAGAAAACTTGAGTTCTCTTCTGAACATTTCCATTCAGAGCAAAGAGAAATGTGATTTGGTTAAAAAAAGAAAGAAAAAAACAATCTTGTTAAGTTTTTGTACAAACTGACAGGCATTGAAACCTTTATAGTAGTTTTTTGAACGTCATTTTGAAATTGCTGTGTGTTGCGGTGTGTTTCTACAATGTTGTTTTACGTTTCCTTTTTCTTCTTATCTGATGTTTTATTTTGATTTTATTTCTTTGTCAAATATGTGAAAATAAATGCAAAATCCAACAAAAATATTGTTTAAATATTTCCTGCACTTACAAAGTTAAGCACTTAATCAAATCAGTGCAACTTCTTGGAAACGTAGCAAATGTCGTAGCTTACCAGCGGAGCGCATACAAAAACCGTAGTAGAAAACGCATGAAACTAGGAGGTGGTGAGACTTATAGAAGAAGCACCACTTCCTTTCTTGTGTCGATCAGAGAGGAAGAGAAATGTTAGACACGGTGTGTAAACATGTTGAGAGGCAGAGGCTGTGTATGTGGATTGCACAGAGGCGAACGAAGATATAACCTTTGTTTATGAGTGCAGGCGGGGTGGCTGACAGTGTGTATAAGTCAAGCGAGGCCAGCCCACTCGGAGATCTACTGGCGCACATTAATCAAGCACCAGGGGAGGGGGGGGGAGACGCCTCAACACACCTCCGCAGGACTTTCTAACCAGAGGGAGAGAATGACCACAAGGTTATTGTACCACCACGAGACAGAGAAGCACTTTTGATTCAACGCCGATATGCTAAGCTCCATAAATGTCTACTAACTGTGCGCGGCAAGGATGATGGCAATAGACTTTTTAACGTCAGAGATTGGTTTGTCTGCAGTCATTTCACAGCACAAGTTATTACCGCAATAATATCCAAGAGTGCGTCCTTCGGGGTGATTATGGCTGTGACAGTGATGCAGTAGACGTCAGGCGCAGATGGGGATTACTGTTTATTATTGCTGTTTTACAACTGGTATAAAAAATTAAAAAAAAGACTCAGGAAGAAAACTAATTGTTAGTTTTGCTTTATGGTAATTGTGAGCATAGCTGAAACTCATTTTTAAGATTAATTGGTTGAAGTTGTCCAGAAAGACTGCAGAAGGGTTTCCGTAAAAGACTGACTGTATTTTAAAAAAAAGAGCATTTTATTAAAACAAAATGCTTATTTACAAGGCAAGAGACAATACTTCTGTTGGAAAAGGCTTTGTACCTTTACAAAAAGAGGAGGAATATGCATACACAGCCAGCTCGGGAATGACACATTTGCATTACAGCTGTTGTAGCTTATTACACTGTCAACTCGACCAGTAGTTCTACTTTATTACATTACAACAGGAAATGGAACGACAAATGTAAAGTAAAATGGCTTTCGGAATAATTTGACATGTTAATATAGTTCATAGAGAGTGGGTTTAAAAAAAAAAAAAAGCATCATATGTTAATTACAAGACCACAAAATTCCTCATTTGGCAGGGAAAGAGAAGAAGGGGGGGGGGGGGGTTAAAAACAAAAAACAGCCAAACAAACCAACCCAAGGT
>JAVQJD010090690.1:0-37440 GCA_036023655.1 Nannoperca australis
TTATGCTAAACAACTGGGAGGTATGTTTAACTTTATTTACTGGAGCATCACTGGGTAAATGGGGAGATTTGTTAAGGTGCTCTCCCGTTTTGGGTCCCCCCGCCCCTAAAGTGATGTGAACACACCCAGTCAGGCAACAGCCTCCAGCGCCAACACTGAGCACACCCAGGAAACATAAATCATCATCTTTTATTTATTTTTTTTTTTTTTAACTAACACTCTCCTAGTCCCACTAAAAATAATCAAATATTGAAGTTTTTATTCCAACAAAACGTGTTTGACGGGATATGATCCAGGTCACATGTATGAAAAGAATTCTCTCGTCTGCAATTAAAGATTACAGCAAAAGCAACATCTCGAAAATGTACATAAGAACTAAGATTTTAACCAAGAAAGGAAATATCATTTCCGAACACAGCAATGCTGCAGACATCATTACATTTTTAAAGGAGAACTAACCTCAGCAAAACACAGACACGCCAAACTTCATGCAGAAAAAAAACCTAGATTCTGTCGTGGAAAATATTTAAACGTTCTCTGCAACACGAGGCTGTTCACTTTACACACAGTCTGTATTAAAGTTAAGTTAACGCTTATAAATAGGGAAAAAATCGTGCGTTTAAATTTTAAAAAAGTAATGAGGTGGTGTCTTTTCTTACCGAATGCAAAGCAGACTCCAACTGCAAAAAGCTGCAGAATAATTCTGTTCATCCTGGATAAAAGGAGAGGGGCACTGCTGCAGACTCGACGTTGAGGAGAGGCCGGCTGCCTGTGGGAACTCGAACTGTTATACTTTTGATCAAACGACGAACTCTTCTCACCACCATCGCTGCATTTATAATCCTCCACCTCTCATCCCAAACGTCACCGTTATCCAATCGGAGGAGGTCTTCTGGGACATCCACCCAGTTTTTTTTCTTCCCCGCTCTCTCACCTGTGTGGTTCACAGGTGAAGAGTGTTACGTCCCCAGCAGCGAGTTAAAGTGCAGGAACACTGGGCGACAGAGAATTGGTGGTTCTGAGTGATTTTATGGTGAAGGTGTATTTAACCCTTCATGTGTCATTACAGTCTTTTACATGGATTTATGGTGTTTCGGTGGTCCTCAAAAGTGACTTTGTGACTTTTTAAACCATACTTGACAGCTAGTTTGTCATTATTAAAAACAAATTGTATCTACAACACATGATAAACGTATTAAAAACATCAAACTGGCCCCTTACTTGCTGGGTGATACCTCTGCACTGTTACTTAAGTAGGAGTTTGTTGGATTGGTAACATCAGTGTGGACAAGACCACAACATAAGGATCTACACGAGAACATCTAAATACATAACCAGCTCATTTACAAGTCCAGATTCACATCACGTTTATGAATGGATGAAGAGCTTCAGAATGAGAAATCAGCATAGATTAGAAGTGCGTGTGTTTTTTGTTTGTTTGTTCTTGCAAAGGGACAGCTACATTGGCATAACTGACCAAATAAAGATAATTACTATTTGTCCTCCAGGTGCAGTTATTCACCACACGCCTTGCTCACAGTGATTCAGTTAACAGACCGCATGCGATCACGGCCTGAAGTTGTGTTCAACACATATTGACATGCACAATGTACTGTTTGTCTATAAAATCTTCTGGTAAGTTCTGCTTTTGACTGTAATAGAGACCAGCATTTGTACGTGTGTGTGAATGCATCCTGAAGTTACAGAGTGAGGAGTTCTGTACTGTTATATCTGTAACTGTGCAGATACTGTGTCAAAACTGACCAGATGAAAGGAGGTTTCTGTGGATCCTCCCTCTCTCTCTGAGCTTTATAAATGAGGCCCAGTGATGAAACGGCCCGATTTCATCACCGGGCTAGACTTTGTACATCTTTAATGATTCACACAAGCAAGTATGGTCTTGCCCTTTATTTTGTCCCTGAATATCTTTCTCCGTGTGTGTTTGTCCCAGAGCATTTTTCTATGTTTGCAAACTTCCTTGGAGAGAGACGACAAAAGCATTTAAGGAATGCCTGACAAGTGAAGTCATGAGTGAAGCAAACACGCTGAGGGTTTTCTCAAGTTTTGTTTGTCCACATCATTCAAACATTCAATCGTTTCGGGGTGGCCGGCGTGTCTCAGCTGCTGTCTCAGTGGGAGCCACTTAATGATTATCTCTGCGTGTGACTTTAAAAAAGAACATGATTTTGTTTCCTTCTGGAAAGTTATGAAACGGCATCTTCAGAGTCATCGTTTTGAAATACTTTGCTGAGAGGGAGACTGTTTGGGCCTGGTGAAATGCCTCCATTGTTTTGCCCACAGATCTTCTGAGTTTCTCAACTCTTGCCACTTGGAAAGAGGGAGTGTGGGAGAAACCAGCCAAACTAATCCTTATTCTGTCAGCCACAGCAATGTCAGCTAAGTCAGTAGAGAAATGAGATAAAAGTGAGGAGGAACAAAAGCAGCGAAGTTTAAATATTAACGTGCCTCTAGAAACAGGAAGTGTATGTTTTGTGGTTTTACAACATTGGATCCAAATATATTTAACGTGGCTCTGACCTCTGATGGAATTTGAGTTGATTGTAGTCCTGTATCTGGAAGGTCAATATTGTGGCGCACACTCAAACCAAAGACAAACAAACACTCCAAGCAACTCCAAGGAAATGTGATTGAAAAGCACAATTTAGGGGATGAATGCAAGAACATTTCAGTAAAGTTAAAACAGTGTTTAGGAAATGGAAACAGGCACCGCTGTAAATCTGTTTGGAGACGAGCGAGTGCGGCCACCCAAAATGACCCCAATCCGAACGAGTAACAAGCTTCCACGAGTTGTAGAGCATACAGTCATGCTAGCGGCTCTGAGGCTACACTTAGGCACAGCGGTACTTTGAATTAAATGCTAATGTCAGCATGCTGACAACAACAATGCTAACACGCTGACGTTAAGCCGGCACAATGATTATCGTGTTCACTATCGTAGTTTAGTGTGTTAACATGCTAACATTTGCTAATTAGCACTAAACACAAAGTACAGCTGAGGCTGATGGGAATGTCATTAGTTTTGCAGATATTTGGTCGTTATGAAAAGTGTTGTCATAATTTAAGTTTTGACCTGACGATGGCGCTAGATGAAAAGTCACCAAAGTTATTGTGATTCATCCTCTGGGGACCATGAATGTCTGTACTGTATTTTGTGCCAATCCATCGAGTAGATGTTGAAATATTTCACATTTCACTTTGACATGCTGGTGGCGCTAGAGGAAAAGTCAAAAGTAAAACGCACCCTCTGGGCACCATGAATATTTAAAACAAATTTCACGGTAATCCATTTAATAGTAAAAGTGCTCGAGGAAAAGTCAGGGGATCACCAAAGTCAGTAGGATTCATCCTCCAGGGAGCATTAACCCTTGTGCTACCTTGCCGGGTCATATTGACCCAGTGGCCCATTGTCTTGACCCAGTGTCTTCTCCACAGGGAAGCACAAGGGTTAATGTATGTACTAAATTTCATGGTAATCCATTTATAAATGTTGAGATATTTCAGTGTGGACTAAAGTGGTTCAGTCAACAGACTGATGTTCCCATCCCCAGAGCCACGCTGCTAACCCAGCTAAAATGTCACGTGACCTCTGACCTACAGTTTGCCAGAAAGCATGTGGGAAGACTCTAAAGTGAGGGTAGAGGCTAAAATGAATACAGCAAAATACAGGAAAGTCCTGGGGGGTAAATCCTGACGCAGATACAGGAAACCTGACACATGGAAGGAGATTTTGTTCCAATAAGACAATGACATCTAGCTGAAAGCCAAAACCACACAGGAACGCCTTTAAAAAAAGCAATGTCAATGTCCTGGAGTGGCCGAGTCCGAGTCCGGATCTCTTTCCAATTGAGAATTTGCGGCAACTTGACGGAGCTTGAGCTTGAGCTTGTATTGCTGTTTTCACTTTTGACATTTATGTGTCTTTTTATGCTCATCAGTGTCGAAAAGGCCACATTCAATCCACTTTCAATGTTGTCAGGTAACAAAACATGTAAACTTCCAAGAGGGGATGATGCTTTTTCTAGGTACTGAAGGAAGAAACCAAACTGGTTTCTTGCTCTCTGTCTTCAACTTGTCTTGTCAAGTCAAAGCTCCAGTGATCTCGAACCAGAATTTGCCAACCTCAGCCTGCAGCATCACATGGTGGAGCGTGAAGCCTCTAAAAGGGGAATATTTCCTATCAACAATACATATTTTTGCGTGCAGTCTCTGTGGCTGACATATTTCCTTTATAGTTGTACCCGTTGTCGAAATGCATCCCAGAAAGAAATCTGAGACGGTGAAAACGATGCAATATGGCTTCTGGGTGTGGCAAAGCAGAGGCTGAACATTTGGTTTGACTACAGCTGAACTGACATGATTATTACTCCGCAAACAATCTTGGAGCTGCTTTGTTGCCACACGTGGAGACACGGAGACACCTTTCATTATTCAGCAGACCGTTAGAGGAAGACAGTCTGGACGCTAGGGAGACACTCTGCAACTACAGAAATGAGGGATTCCTCTTCACAAAGTTAAAAAGGAGTTGCTTAAACAAGGGGAGGAGGAGAAGGGCAGATCCCGAGTTGTGGCTCGAGGTTATCCTGACTCATGGGGGAACCTCCTCCTCTTCTCCCTCTGGAAAAACTAACAGGCTACGGCCACAATGAAGACAGCTCAGCCCTGCCAGTCATCTTGCCAAAGTCAGCTGCTGTTTTTATGAGTCATATATAAAGAAGCCACACTATAGTGTTTCCTACTGTTTGTGTCTCAAGGTGTTTTCTGTTTCTATGACGCAAACTGGATACAGAGGCCACATCTTTTCAAACTAAAGATGTATTATGCTTATTTGGAACTTCCATATGAAAAGGCTCAAGGATATCCAAAAGCTAATTTATAAATAATTGCATAAGCCGGACTGAGTTTGTTTCGTGTCAGTGCAATTAAGATGGTGTTTGTTTGTGCATGTTTTTCCCACCAATGTTGTTACTCAGAATCATGTGAAATGTCAGTGCAACCACACCCAGAAGCTAGACAACCAGTCACCACAGGAACTCTTCCTATGAAGCTCAAAAGCACACACATTATACACTCTGAACTAAGAATGCAGGTGCAGTTGTGTGTCTTATGGTCCTCTTGTGATACATAATCTTTTCATATTTAAGATTTGAATCCGACTGCCTCAGATATTTCAATGTAGAAAACAAAAAAGGCTTTTCAAAAGTAATAAAGTTCTCTACTGACACTGTGTGGCAGGAGGGCGGAACTGCCGTCTTAAAGAAAACAAAGCGCAACAGAGTATGAAAAGAAAATAGAAGTTTATTGAGAATTCTGAATCCTGCTCACCCTTCCACTGTAGCAGAAAGACAATAACAACATAGACAAACATTAGTTAAAATCTGGACACATAAATACCGTTTCTCTTGTATCATGAAATCCAAAAAAAAACATCTGTTCCAGTCACAAACAAGTTTAGAGGAGAGTGAAAAGAGTGCAACTGAGTATCTGCACCACTGTTTCAGAAACAAACAAAAAAGAACCAAGCGGCTGGTGGTCTGTCGGTTTCTAAACCTGAACATAAATAATGAGTCTGTGCTGTGGAGAAACACCAGTAGGATCATTGCAGTGAGAGTGGAGTGAGCTGAAGGATTCAGATTGTCTAAATTCCTTTCTCCGAGTCTGCTCCTCCATCTTTACAGCAATAGTTTCACATTTAGGGAATATTTCAGGCAGAGAGATGAGAAGACGGATGTCACTCTCTGCCACCAGAGGTCAGGTAGCTCACCAATGATCACATTGCATCTCGTTTGTTTAATACGTACAAAAAGCGTAAAAATGACCCGTGACCATTTCCCCACATGGCCAACACACTTCTTGGCTGGGACCAGTAACTTCTTGCAGTCACTACTGTTTGTCCAGCAACTGCCAACCGGCTCAATACCCAATAATAAAAAAAAGCCAAATTTTCCTTTTCACATTTTTAATTATGAACAAACGAGATATAATGTGTTCATTAGTGAGCAATTAGAGCTGCTGGCAGTAGCTAAAGCTTATGGTTAACCGGTTACATGCTGGATCGGTGTTGTCTGGGACCAGTATACTTCCTGGAGTCAACACTAGTTGCTTAGCAACAGCTAATCGACGCATAACCCTCCATAAAATTCTTTATTTCACAAATGTTGTTAACTTCAGACAGAGCCAGGCTAGCTGTTTTTCCATTTCCAACCTAGATATATGCTTAGCAGTTAACAGTCTTCTCATTTACTCTACGCCAGAAAGCAAATAAGTGCATTTCCCAAAATGTCAAACTATTTATTTAAAGAAGATGAAGCTACGGGGGAAGGTGTGGGCAACAATACAAACGTAGCAGGGGGGGGGGAGGGGGCTTACGTCTCTGAAAAATGTAGCAGAGGTTCTATTTTCACTTCGGTACCAATGGAGACAGTTGTTTGACACACGCACAGACAGCTGGAAAAATGACAATGGGTGATTACAATTGTCTGAACAATTCAAATATTCACGTTAGTTTGATCTATTTCTACTTTACCTCATCGAACAGCAGAAAGAAAAAGAAAAAAGAAAACGGAAATAATGTCGCCTGTGCCTCTCGGAAAAACTTATCGATCTGGGTGTTTTCTCTGAATCTTAAGGCAAATTCAACAGAATGCTTTGTGCAACACCACAAAACATCAGACAAACCTGTAATCTAAATGTTACAAACGTTTGATGGAGGAAAAACACACCTGTCGCAAACGTCCAAACTGTCTTTGTGAGTGCCAGCCTGAGTGTACATGCATTGGGGGAGCTAATGGGGAGAAGAGGCGTCCGGTGATGGGAGGGTTTACCGCCACTCTTTACCAAACTCTGCCAAATACAGAACGAGCACAGAGCCAGGGGTGAAAACTGACCCGGCCGCTGCGCTTCCTTCAGCTTTCCATCCAACAGCCCTGGACACGAAACTCTTCCTACAGGGAGAAGTTCACCCGCACGTTGTATGCACTTTCTCATCAGTGTGCTTGTAATGTGAGTGAACGGCAGGTGCAGCGTGGAGCCCCCGAACGCTTCGGCTTCCTCTTACCTCACCTCCTGTTTTTGGCACTGATGAGTTTGGTAAGGTGGAATCCCAAGTGTGTTATTTTATATGTATGTGTGTGTGTGTGTGTGTGTGTGTGTGTGTGTGTGTCTCGCTCACACTCAAAAAAATCTTTACACTTTTGTGTTTGCCCTAATCTAAACCAAAATAATACAGTCTTCAGGGTGGGAAGGGGGCATCTGTAAAGCTTTGTAAAATGCAGGTGATCCCTCCCCTTCTGACGATAACTCTTTCCTGTCCTCTTCCCTCTCTATGAATCTTCCTCCTCCTCCTCCTCCTCCTCCTCCTCCTCCTCTGTCCTGGACACTCTAGCGGATGGCCTTGACGGGGCTCTTGAAGCTGGAGGCGGCTTGCAGCTGCAGCTGGTAGGCCATGGGGTGGATCTTGAACCCGTACAGCCTGGAGAAAGAAGAAAGTGACATGGCAACAATTAAAACAACAGATTAATCATTCGTGTCATTTTCAAGAAGAAAAAAGCCTTTTGATTTGTGAGAATTTTCTTTGTCTTATGACTTTCTTTCAATTTTGGAGAGACAAAACACGCAATTTGATATCATCTCCTTTGGCATTTTTGATGGCTGGCAATGAATTAAAACTAATTCAATGGCCCAACTGTGAATTAACTACATTAAAAAACAGAAACAAATACATTTTGAGCAACGTGATAAAAGAGGAATTTTCCTATTTTAAACAGCCGATGTCACATGATCTCAGTTAGTATAGATGCTGGCAGGATTGTTGGGCTCTTCCCTGATGACGTGTACACAGAGTATATTTGTACGGTGAGAGCAGTTAGACACAGTGTGCATCTTTAGCTGCACGTGTGGAGTGCTCATAAACTCTGGTATCCTTTAAGTTGGACCGGCCACACTAACCTCGGGACAAACTGGTTGGCGGGCCTCTTGGGCCTGTACTCGGGGTGAACCATGAAGAGCATGTGGGGGAAGCCGGTGCCAAAATAGGCTCCATCTGTGTGGTGGTGCCTGGAGGACTTGGGCGTGTAGACGTCCATACATTTAGGACAGTACAGCTTCACCATGGCCTCTCCTGGGATGTCTGACAGACCTGTGGAGGAAGAGGAGGAGGCGGCGGAGAGGGAGGAAGAAAGCAGCTTAGATATGAACTCAAGCAAACCAGACGTACGCTGGAACACTGCTAGCAACGCACAAACGCTTCCTAAAGTCCGACCTGGTATTTTCGCACAGCATCGATTTTATCCTCACATCCACGTCAGTTTAGATTTGTACAGAAAGAAAAGGCGTGATTTGGATGGACTTTGAGGTTAGTCACACACAGCCAGAAAGAAAACCGACTGCGGCTTTAATCCAATGACAAAAGTAAACTAGAGGACAATATTTCAGATTAACCGGGAAAATTATTCCAGGGCATCGTGAGAAACATATTGTGAGAAGAGAGAGCTTCGCAGACATAACAGAATACAAAACAGAATATTAGTCTAAGAGACCGCTGACTGTGAGAGCGCACACCTGTAGCAAATATTTTACAAATGCAAAAGCTGCGGACAGACTAGCTGACTTCCTAAATGACCCTCTTGGATCCATTCTGTGTGACAAACCTTATGCAAAATGAAATGTGTTCATTACAATAGAGAGAAAATATCTCATGCAAGGCATTAAGAAAATGTGACACCTATAGTGACACATTGTGTATTACTACATAAACCACAACATTTTAGTAGTTATCAGCCGACGTGTGCCGTTTCCCCGTGTCCTGATAAATATGAGCAACACTTAAGAGGAAAAAAAAGGATATATTGTATTCAAGAATGAACCTTTTGATTCTTTTTCATTTAATACGAATTTTACTCACCGATAGGAAGCATGGGCTGATTCTCACAATAGACCCGGGGGCAATAGCCAAAATCTCCCTGTTGATACTTCTCCAACTGCAAGGTATAAATCAGGATATAAAACAGTCAATAAAAAATAACTTCAGGTGGAAAACAATTCTCATTTAACAACTGTTTTTTTGTTTTGTTTTTTTAAAAAGGAGCTCACAAAGACTGCAACATTTTACAGCCCTTCAACTATTTGTTCAATACATTTTTATTGTTTAATCAAAAATAGTCCAACCCAAAGATATTCAGTTTACTATTGGATTATTATTTTAGACAAAGAAAAGCATAAAATCTTGACATTTGAGAGGCTGGAAAAAGCAAATATTTGGCTTTTTTATGAATAAAATGTTAAAATAGTTGCATATTATTTTTTTGTCTATCGATCAATTGTTCCAGCTCTACATCGTTTGAATACGAAATATCATGTGAAATGTCACCGTGACATTTCTTCGCCATTTCAAACATTTTGGAGACAAAAAAATCAGCAGGTGAATCGATGATGAAAACAATCATTATTATCAGAGTCGGGAAAAGATACCATGTTGTAATAAAATCCAACTCAGGTTCAGTCACTGTTCCATTTGTCCCACAAAATCCAGCATTTTCACCCCTTTTCCTGAATACATATGGTCATCCTCATGTTTAAAAGACAGCTTTAGTCCCACACAATGTAAATCATTTCCCTCCCCGTCAAGAAAACAGTAATGGAAGAGCAGCTTCCCTAATGATGGAGGTAGTGGATTCTGCTGAGGCAGCTGGCGCCTACCATCTGTGCGATGCCTCTGTTAGTGAGGATGTAGCGTGCGTGGATGAGGCCGTACAGCATCTCAGCTGCCTGCTCAATCAAGTCACTCTGGTTGGGATTGTCCTCCAGCTCCTCGTCTGGAGACAGAAGCGAAAAGAGAACATGCTGGTGTTGGTGTCCACATTTCTTTTGCAGTTTACAGAGATGCAAAACTGTGCCGAGATAGACTTTCAAAAAGGACACGGACTACCACAAATACAGAGATCTTGTTAGAAGAAGGATACAATAGTTTTCTTAACATTTCCTAATCTTTTTGAGAGTGTGGAGGAATGAACATAATATACAGACCTGGTTCAAGGTCCAGGATCATGTCTAGGGCCTGGCGGTAGTGAGGAACCTGCTCATTGAGCCCCGTCAGGTTGAACTTGTCCTGGATATAGTCTTCATCCACCTTTAGTTGGAGAAATCAGACGAGAAAACTGATCATTCAGATCCCTTCCAAATGCGATACCAATGTAAGCTAAGGAGTTTAAAACCCACAGACTCTCAAACAGGAGTCATCTCTTCAGAGCCAGTACGAACTGCAGTAATAATAATAATCTTAAATGTAGCATTGTTTTAAAGCTTGAAGTTGCCAGCCTATTTTTTTCAAGCAGTTAAGAGCCTGATGTGGCTGAGCCCTGATTCAGGACCATGTTAATGTCAGTGTGTTGAAAACTTAAACTCACTAGAAGGTAAGAAATCTATAAACGATGTCAAGCAAGTGTTAAGTGACCAAACAAAACATGATTTATTTAGACATGGAAGGATTGAATTCAATACAAAGCATGTAGTTTGTGATCACCTCTGGAAGATATCCGAATTTAATTATGTTTTTGTTCAATTTTCTACTGCAGAGAAAGGTTTTTTCATTCACGGTCCACGTTTTATGAACAGATCTGGGACTGCAATGTCTGAAGTGATGCAGGACCTGATACATAGTTTACTGTCCTGGATCAGGGCTGTATCTGGCTGTGTCCTTGTGTGTAGTGACATTAACAGTAAGAGAGACGTGTCAGGATGGACTGTAAACTGCTCTGATTGACTCAGTACTGCGGAGTTACGCATGTATATAGTTCTTCTAAACAATAACAAGTCTGTCTTGTATTTCCACTTAATTTAGATGTCACTACGTGGAGGGCAACGATTCATATATACAGACAGAGAATGGGGCAACTCACCTCACAGAAAAATTCATTGCCCCTCAGTCCACAGAACCAGGAGATCCATGACACTTCCTCTGAACTGCTCATCTCTGAAGACCTGTGAAACAGATGCGAAAACACTTGAGTTATGATCCAGAAATTAAGCAGCTACGTTCTCACAAACTCTCTAAAAGATAACACTAACTACGGTAATTACTTCTAGTGTCAAATTCATACATTCAATGGTTTACATTTTTTCTCACTATTGTTAAAGTATGAAGCCGTATTAAGAAATAGTTGCAGCTCAAACCTGATCAGGGCTAGGCTAACAGGCTAGCTAGCGTTATCTTCTCAACAGTTAAGTTTTATACGCTTGCCGTTGCAGTAGATGTTATTTAGTCTTGTATACATCAAACATGTTTGTTATTCGCGATCATCCCAACCTTACATGTATGGTAAAGTAGTACGCGGCGACAAACGGTTAATGTAGCCAGCTGTTAGCTCTCTAAGCTAAACCCCGCTAGCGGCTAGGACACAAAATGAAATTCAATATGGCGCATCGTTGGAAAATAGGCCTCATGACAAAGATTAGCTATTTTTGGAGCCTCCCTCTGCCTCCGCGTTTACACGTTAAAATACACTAACATGAGCAATTCTGTCAACTTACCCGGCGTTAAACTTTTATGCTTCTGAAAAATCCGACAGATGAAAAATTTAGCAATCTCACCGGTGTAAATAAGATGGACACCACGTCCCGGTTCACCCTCTAGGTTACGCTCTTCCTCTTCCTCCCGAGACTCACAGGTAGCGGACAGCGCCGGCTACGCACTGCTGCCGCTCACTGTTCATTTTGAGTACTACACATTCTTTACATGCGTACTCGTCTACTTTCCAGCAAATAGATAGCACCTGTGGTTTCATACTTAAACTCAAATTTTTCAAGAAATTATCAAATTTGGTGGGAGCCCAAACACATGTATACGCTTTGCACTAAAATAAGGCCTCTATTAACAGAACCCTCCGTTATTTAATTCTATTACTATATTTTATTTTATTTGTACTCTAGCTATCCTTTTACAGTGCTTGTTTTACTATTGTAAGATCGATAAGATGACAAATGTAATGTTTTTTTAATCCTTTTTCTAATAAGGATAGTATGCTCTAATTTTTATATAAAAAACTTCAATAAAGTTGGTGGGGGAACATATGTTTCAGTCTATGTAGGACCATCAATTATGTGGTTTTAGACTGATAACTCACGTATTTAAGTTACCATCAGTAGCCTAAGGTGCAAATATCAACTTGAAGACTAAACATACTTTAGATTGGGAATACATACAGCGAACATTTCCATGCCTATGTTATTTTTGTTAAAATGTGGTAATACAGTAAGTTTGGCTTTAGTGTCAGTGTTGGTGTGTTCAGGGGCCTGTGGGAAGCTCAGACATCAGCACAGTCAGAGTAAATTGTCACAGGAACAGGAACCTTTGTAAGCTACTAAATTCACATGATCATTTTAACTAAGCTTTCATGGAGTTGTGTAATTTCAGAGATATAGCTCCTTCATAAATGTATAGTACGCTCTGAAAATTAGCTGTCAGTAATAACTGCCTAAAGCATGTATGAATCGTAGCAAATAAACAAGCAAACAAATAAGTTCCAACAGCATCCTTCAAGTTTTAGTTTTGATTTGATTTGAATATATGATTCCAACTGCCTTTAATTGTAAACAATACAAACATACAAAAATTGACAATTTACAAGTTTGTTTCTCTCCTCTTTGTCAAGCACTTTATAAAGAAGATAATATCATGATAGTGGCCTTTGTTAAGATGGTAACATACCTAAAGTGTGCTATATATTTTGCTACATGCAAACATTATTCCACTATTTCTTAAACGTATTCTAGCTTTTTGCTCAGTTTTAGTTTAGTAATACTTCTGATGTGTTGTGTGGTAACCTTACATTATAATAGAAAAATCACAATGTCCACATTATTATGTTTACTTGAAAAATAAATGTCCGTATTTTTCAATTCAGTAGATTGCTTTCATGGAACATTTTGTCAAACACAGGTTCAACTAATAACATGGATTTTTCGGCTGCATTCCATTTAGGTGTGCCGCACGTACATGTAATTAAGCCATCAGTCATTAGTTACTCCTTTGCTTTTCTTTGTACGGCATGCCAAAATACGTGCAGTGAAACAGGTGAAACAAGTGTTTCCAAAAATGTTCCACTTCATCTATATGAGAAGAATGAGACATGCGATTACATTTTCCATTAAATCAAAAGTAGTTTATTTAACTTTGCCTTCTCTGTATAACTTTATTATAATAAGACACTTCTCTGCTTGTACATTGCTCCCTTGAACTAAAAATGGCAACATTTGTTTGTGGGAATGTAAGTTGGGGTAGACAAAACTTAGATACATACCAATATACATACATGTGTGTATATTACGATTCCATTAATAAAACCATATATGGTAAAATAAAAAATAAAAATAGTTTGAACCACTCCAGGTACCTTGGTAATGCTGGAAACAGTACAATCTTTGAGTTATTTTTTTTCTGGAATACACCACTTTTGTTTTCTTTCAACATGGGTACATAAAATAATGCGCACATCAACATTAAGAGTTAAGGAGGGATGAAGGACTCTTTGAGCCAGTGTTAAGTGTACAGCTATCAATGTTTAAACCAGCAACAGGCAAGGCAAGCTGCACCCATGGGTGTGTGTTCATGCTTAGAAGAAGTCAGTGAAAAATAAAATATGTTCAACTTCACTTGCCTGCTGTATAATGTATGTTTAAATTACACAAAAAGTCTGGTGAAGTTTCCCACTGCACGTTCTTCATTTGGATGATGAACATATACACAGCTGAATGTATATATGTGGATGTATTTTTTTTTTTAAAACAGTAGAATTGTCTTAATATTGGTTAAATCAAGTGTGGGCAAACAAGGCAGTAAGTGCTTGCCATTCATGTTAATAACCCTTCTGGTCCCCCTCCCCATCCCGAGTTATTAGACACCAGAAAACGCACACATACACACAAGCACGCACGCACATACACGAATCATCAAATGCCCTACTCACAACATCCCAGAGACGATCTTCACACTGTTGTCAGTAAACAAACAAACCCCAACTTACAGCAGTGACAGAACTGATGCAGATGTACAATTCGATTTTAGTTCACACTGGATGTTGTTTCCGGTCATTTTTCAAGCTGTGTCATTTTTATGTCTTTTATGTATGATACAAACTATGTTTACAAGTGCGATCCTACATCAATCCAATATTTCCTCAACACTCCAGGTCGGCATTATTTGTTGTGAGTGAAATCTTGGAAACCGTGTGAACTGTAGATGGCGACACTTTTGTCACCCTTTCAGCGTTGTCCTGAATTTAATTAACGTGGGCTACTGGTTGCCACCGTGTACTGAAACGGACATCCCGAGAAGACACACTTTGAAAAATACTTCCTCAGACAAGGAGCTCTTGGTAGTAGTCCTTTCTTGGTGTGAGGAGTCTCCACAAGAGCACATAAAGGAGAGGAGAGGGTTGTTATAGTACAATACTCAGCCTGGCTCTGTACTCTGGGCCCAGACAGAGTACCTGTCCTGTTGCTTCATATGTAATTTGCCCAAAAAACATTAACACAAAGGGGGAAAGAAACAAAAAAAAACAGCAACCATGGATGTTTGTTATACTACAAGGAGTGCTTATTAGAACATATTCAATTACCTATTGAAGCATAAACAGTTTTATGAAAGTCAAACATTTCTTTATTCCATCATGACCAACATTTTCAGTCCCCCCCCCCACAAAGAATTCACCTTGAGGGAGAAAAAAAAAGTTTCCATAAAAATGGAAGTCACTGTTGGTTGTTAAATATAAAGCCTTCACGCTATCAACACAGTCTCCATAGGGTAAACAAAACTCATGAGAGTAAAACTATTGCCCTTTGGGAAACTTAGATGTCTGCAGTGTGCAGAAACTCTGCAGGTAAGAAGGATACTATGATGAAGCTGAAAAAGCCTTTATTTCATAAAAAGGACCAACCAATAGCTACTGAAATGTCAGAGCAGGTCAACAACTCGGGGAAAAATAAAAATAAAAATCACACCGTCTATCTGAACACGCAGCAGAAACATTGATATTAAAGACAAGTCAATGAAGTGTAGGTGAGCACTGAGCAGTAGTACTTCAATGGGTCTTATCACAGTAATCAGACATACTTTGCAGGAGACCAAAAAGTCAGTGGAAGGAGGAATTGGGGAATTTAGTAAAAAGGTATTTTAATGACCTGCTTTTTTTTTTTGGAAGAAAAAACACACCCCTAACATTTCCCAGAGGCTGAAACTCAACTGACACAAGGCCCAAAAAAAAAGAATAAAAAAAAAAAAAGACAGAAACAAAACATCATATGTTACATTGTTCTCGGTAAAAGATGAAGCTGCACTCTTTCCCTTTGAGAGGGGAGTAATGCAGAACTGCACTACTGAATACCACCCAAGGCCAAAGTGTGGTAGAAATATACACAGGTACATAAATATAAAAGTTAGCCCAATCCAAACATTTTTGCCAATTTAATCCCACATTTTCATTTTGCACCCACATGACAGCATGTGTTCCATGTGTTTGGAAAGATGTCATATTTGTGCTTGTATATGCAAGTGTGTGTGGAGCTCTGTGTGAATGTCTTCTGTCAAAACCACGTGCATCTCCATTGCAGAACCACATGCTTGTCAAATCCAACTGTGGTGAGATTCTTGAGGGGGACAACTGAACGGAGAGCGAGACGGAACAAATGGGAGAAATTTACAATAACGGACGGTAGATAGTAGATTGATGCAAAAGGAAAGAGTGGACCAGGGTGGGGGCTAAAGTGAATGTGAATACCAACTCCATATACTGTACAATACACTAATTTGTTTAGGGATGCCAACAGATAAGCCGTGAAATAATTATCAAAAGGGGACTAAGATGTAAGAGGGTGGTTTTAATGTGGGTGAGATTCATCTGAAATGTTTGGAGATATTTAAATCACTTCCTATTTTTCGGGGAGGGCCAGTTGCCACGCTTCTCCCCGCGGTTGCCACCTCCATTACCCGGTCCGCTGGAGCCACCACCAGGTGGGCCTCGTGGGCCTCTTCCTCCCCCTCCGCCTCCACCTCCTCCAGGGTTGACCCTGCGATTCTGTCGTTCCATGCCAGGACGCTGGCTCGAGAAGCTTCTTTTATTAGCCAAGGGCTCTTTTCCCGTCATGTCGCGCTCAACCACACCGCCACCGCCCCCTCCGCCACCGCCTCCCCTTCCCAGGTGGTGGGGATGGTGAGAAGAATATGACTTCCCCCCTCCTCCTCCTCCTCCTCCTCCTCCTTCCCTGTCTCTGAATTCTGTGAAGTCGCTGCTCTCAGAGGCGGTCTCCCACTCCTCGTTGGCCTGGTCGGAGTTCTGGTTGGTAAAGTCAGGGGACTTTGCTCCATGGCTGTGGTGGTGTTGGGGGTGGGTCTGCCCAGCGTTGCCCTGGTTGTAGTGGTGATGGTGGTGGCTGTTTGCATTGCTAATATGCCCGCCTCCACTGTTACTGTTGGTTGTTACTGCGGTGTTGTTGTTAGCATTTTGAGCGTTGCCTGTCATGGGAGCAGAGATGGGGGCTCCGTTACTGTCCTGAACCGAATTTAGGGAAGGAGAAGAGGGCCTTCCTCCCCCGATGACCCCCACTCCTCCATTGATACGTGCGGCATTCTCTCGCTCCTTCAGTCTACGGAAGCGGGGAGGCTTGTCCTGTTGGTGCTGGGAACGTCCGTGACGGCGACGTCTAGGTGGTCGCTCAAACCCACTGAGAGGGAACCCACGGTTAGTGGGAAGAGTGAGTGCATTTGGCCCTCCGGAGTTGGATGTAGGGTTGGTTGAAGCTTGCTGGGTCACAACTCCTCCATTTTCAGTGGAACCTAGAGGGGTAGGAGTTGCAGCGGGCAAAGACGGTTGAGGGGGATTGGACCCCTGACTTTGAGCTTGACTTGCATCAACTATCTTGTCTTTTTTCTCTCCTCCATTTCCTCCCCTGCCCGAGTCTTTGGGCCCAGACGCGTGTGGTGGGCCTTGCTGCTTTCGGCCCGAGGCTGAAGACCTGGAGGACCCACCATGAGAGGCTGAGCTGGGTCCAACCCGGTGTCCTCCGGGTGCTCCTCCAACATTGCCACTACCTCTGTAGATGTTTCCTCCTCCACTACCTCCACCCCTGCCCCTCCTAGAGGGCACACCCCTGGGGGTGAAGACCCGAGCCTGGGAACCTCTGGGTGGTGCAGAGGACATGGTGCCGCTGCCAGTGGTGTTGGCATGACTAGAGCCATTCTTGGCGTTGGGTTTCTGGATGTCATCCTTGTCAGAGTGACCAACGTCACTTGCTCCACTCTCACTGCCGGTCTCTGAACCTCTCTCCCTCCTTCTCTTGGGGATTTCCTCATACTCTGAACCCTCGCTTCGGGTTTCACTCCGGTTCCTGGCCCTGGCCGGGTTATGCTGGGAGCGATCCTGACCATGCCGGCCACCGGGCCCCTCGCCCTTGGAGTCCTGGTGGTGGCCACCGCCAACAGATGAGCGGTAGTCTCTGCCGCTCCTGCCACCCATTCTGCCCCGACCGCCACCAGCGGGAGCAGCGGTGGCCGTGTAGGTGCCGCGGTAACCGCGGCCACGCCCGTAGAACTCTCCGCCTCGTCCACGACTGGCTCTGCCGCCTTTTGCAGGGACTCCTTGGTGGTGGGGGGCGCCACCTCCTCTCTCAAAGGAGCGGTCCCGGTCCCGGTCCCTCCTGGAGGAAGACCCCGAAAATCCAGAAGAAGTGGGGTCTACATCTTTGGGTCCTCTACCCGACCCTCCCCCACCTCCTCCCGAGGATCGTTCTTTTCCTCCATTCCTGGGTTTTACTGTCTGGGCTGACTCATCTTTAGATGGAGCTGATGCATTCTGGGAGATGGAGGAGGCTTCCTGCTTCATGGAAGTGGGTTGGCCACCATCTTGCTCTTTATCTTTCCCAAAGCCTATGCTTGTTTTTTCTCCTCCATCAACTTCCCCTCCATCTCTCTTCATCTCCTTCAGCACTGGCTTCTTAATGGGGCCGGCCCTCCTGTTGGCATTGCTGCCTCCTGTCTGGTTGGAGGGTTTGTGGTCCGATGGAGTGTTGGAGGAGTCTTCCCCTCCACGGGAGTTGTTTCCACCTCCAGCATTGTTGGACCTCCTACCATGAGAGGACCCCCCACCTGTGTTGCTGTTGCCAGGCCGTGGGCCCCACTGGGTCTCCGTCTTGTGCTCTCGCCCCCCTCTTTGGTTTGATTTAGGATGGGGGTGCTGCTGCTGCTGCTGCTGAGGCTGAGCATGACCGCCATGTTGAGAGGGAGGTGGGCTAGATGTCATGGAGGAATGGGGAGCATATGCCGGGCCCATTTTCTCCTGTTTCACATGGCTGCTACTGCCGGCATTGCCACTGTTGCCTCTTTCACCAAGACTGTGCCCAATACCAGCTTCGCTCTCTCGCTGGGATGGGTGATGATGCAGGGCAACTTTGGCATTCCCATCTTCCCTGGCAGAAGAGGAGGAGGAGGAAGAGCAGGAAGATGAGAGGGAAGGTTGGTGGATTGGGGGAGAAGAGTCTGTCTTCTTAGCAGGGGCCTCAACAACCCTGTTACGGCTGTCCTCTGGCTTATGGGGGTGGAGAGGGAAGTGAGGCTGCTGAGGGTGGTGGCTGTGATGGTGGTGGAGATTAGAATTGCTCTCAACAGGGGGGTGATCGGCTCGCCCGTTGCGATCATAGTGAGGGTGCTGGGCACCCCATATGTGGCCCTGCTGAGATCCTCGGGGAGGCCCTTCATCCTGGTGGGTGAAGCTATGTGGCTGGTTTCCCCTCTCAGCCGCCCTGTGCTGCTGTTGGTGGGGAGGCATCCTCGCACCCTGATCAGGGAAGTTGCTGTAGTTGCCCCGCCCAGTCATGTAGTGATGAGGGTGGTGGCTGCCTCCCTGGGCCCCAACTTGAGTGGCAACTGGAGGTGGAGTCTGATTGGATGCCCCAGCGGTGGAACTGGGCTGCTGGATGGGCCCCAATCCACCCTCTCGCATGCGGTGTGGAGGAGTGTTGCTCCTAAGATAAAGAGAAGATAGAAAAAAATATATAACAACACAGTATTATAGAGGAGGAACACAGTATCATAAAACACCTGTACAATCTAATTAAACTGCACTGAAACAAATACAACCTACTACAACGATGTCAAACTTCAATCTCCCCAAACTGATTTATGTATCCATACCTGGGTCCTTTGGCTCCATCATCATCCTCCAATGCCTGCTTCTGCCTGAGGGGGGATGCTAGCCCACGGCCCTCCCCTCCGCCAGGGAATACCTCCGGCCCCCAGGCCAGTTTAGGGTCCATAGGGGGGGTCCCACGATGAGGGTGCCCTGGATGCTGTTGCTGCCTGTCAAAGGGGTCTGAACCAGATCCGCCCGAATCAGACCGCTCACGCCCAATGAGCCCTGTGGTAGTGAAGAATGTTTTAAAGTAAATATCTGAACAGAATCTGTCAACAAAACAAGACATCTGAACTATGGTCTGTAACATGGCAGTATTTTAATAGGTCAGTTGTTTAATTATTTATCTTCACAGTATTCCATTAGATCTCAGTGATAATGTCACATCCATTCACCTGATGGGTGCATGCCAGCTGAATAGAAGTCCATAGGCGGAGGGCGGCCCTGCATCATGCGAGGGTCCATGTAGGGCATCATCATCCAGCGAGGGTCAAAATTCATTGGCAGCGGTGGGGGTCGAACCATATTGCTGGGTTGATACAGGGGCCCACCCTGCTTGGGCCCAGGCCCCGGTTGGGGTGTTGAACCTGGTGAAGGACCCTGTGGAGCCTGGGGCTGGGGGGACAGCTGGCTTTGTGATGCCTGGCTGTGTTGCTGCTGCTGCTGTTGTTGTTGTTGTTGTTGCTGCTGCTGCTGCTGCTGCTGCTGCCACTGCTGCTGCTGCTTCAGGAGCTGCTCCTAAAGAGAAATAAATGTGAAATGGAAGACACAGCACACCGGATGTTTAAGAATAGAAATATCAGACATATCTATAAATACATGCCAGCAGTTGCAGCCAAATAGGGAGGCGTAGGGAAAATGTGGCAGTTATTTTCTCTAAATTAAAACACATTGAGCCAAACTCATTTAGAATGCAACAACCATTTCAGCAATACATGTATTTAAGACAACAGACAAGTACAAGTCCTAACCTGCTGCTGCCTCTGAAATCGAGGTGGAAGAGACTTCTGGTACTTTGAGTAACCCTGGCCGGGAGGACCACCGGCTTGACGACCTGCTCCTCCTCCGATATTCTCAATCTTCACTGGGTCGACTCCTCTTTCACCTCCACTTGCTGCACGAATGTGGGTGCTGCCCATTGCCTCATCCTTACTTTCTCCTGGTAACGGTACCTCCAGGGTGGGCTGCTGTGGCTGTGACACAGCAGGCTGGGGACACTGTTGGACATCTGAACCAAGAAAGTAGATTGTGGGGTTGAATCAGGGATCATAATCAAAAAGGTGGAAGCTTTATTTTAACTGCTGTATCGAAAACATCAGGTGTTAAAAAAGGCGAATCACTTTAGTGATCCAAATGATTCAGACCAGTCACCACTTATCACATGTACCCGAGAAACTCACCTGCACTGGAGTCATAGCTGCTGTTGCTGTTAGCTCGCTGTCGGTCACTGACTCCAGGACTGGGTCCCGGCTGGACAGCCAGCACTGGAAGCTCCTCAGGGTCCACACAGGGAGATGGAGGCTGGCTGATGTTGGGGGAGGAGGCTGAAATAGATGGACTAGGGCTACCTGCTATGGCAGCTGTAGAGTTTCCATCAAGGCTAGGGGTTTGACTGCCACCACCTCCTATGTTGCTGCCCTGTTGCTGTTGCTGCTTCTCATCCAGCCTCTTAAGCTTCTCTGCGCAGGCTGCGCGTCTCTCCTCCTCCATCCTACGCTCTTCCTCCTCGCGGCGACGACGGGCTCGTTCCACAGCAGCAGAGATCTCAGTGGAAGACTGCTTCCTGCGCTGACGCCATGTCTCGTCCTCATCCTCGCCCTGAGCCCCATGGACCAGCAGGCCTGGCTGGGGAGGAGGAGTAGGGCCTCCTGCTGCTGGCTGATGCTGGGCTGGGCCAGGTTTCCCCTGGACTAGAGGAGCACCCTGGTTGTGGGGCCGGTCCTGAACAGTTAGAAAACATATGATGCTCTACTGTGCATTTTTCAACTCTCTAGATGATATTACTGCAATCTTGCTGAGAAAAAATGTTTTGAGAATGATTATATCAACTGTAATAAAACTCAAAGAGGGTCGAACAAAAAGCGAACTTAAACTTAAAGATGACTTATCTCTAAAACCTGTGGGCGGTGGATGAGATAATGATAGAAATGATTTGTCTATGGAGGCCTTCTATGGATGTCTACCTGTCTGTAAAAGGAGTAAGGCCCTTGTCCAAGGAGCGGCCCAGGTGGGGGGGAGGGCTGCTCCCGGGAACCACCCAATCCAGGCCTGCGCCCCTATATACAGGCAGACAGTTAGCCATGCTCCACCACAATAATCTACACTGACAAAAACACACACACAAACTAACATCTATGCCCACAAATAAGTCTTTGCTTGACGGTATGCACAAATCGTCCTGTGTTGTAAATTTGGACTTTACAGCTCGAGAATGGCCTGCCCGGGCAACACCTTGTTGCTGCTGTTCAGCTTTCTACCTGGTAGTTGGTTGGTGCTCCCTGGCCCCCCCAGCCACTGCCTCCCTCCTCGGCCCATCCTGGCTTGCTGGAGGGGGCTTGGGGTCCATTGTCAGCATTAGAGGGAGGGGTGTGGCGGGGGTCTCCGCCGCTGTCTGACGCCCGAGAGCGAGAGGTTGCAGGGGGGGCATCTTGGGACCTCTGCTGCTCACTGAGGACAAGAGAAAACGTTTATTCAAACAAATTATACTATAGCTTGTATAGCATAGATTTTACACATTTTAAGCCAAAAAACTGTACTGTCATAATCTCAAGTTATTACACGCTAAATGTACCTGGTCACATACCGCAAGTCATTGTTGCTCTCGGTTCTCTCCTCTTCCCCCTCTTCATCTCCTTCATCGTCACTGAACTTCAACTTGGCGGAGTAATCAATCTCCTCATGAGCCCCTGTTAAAGTAAAAAACAAAAACAAAATCAGATCCGTGTTTAGACCAAACATCAGCACATCTGCACATTATTCATCATCCTTCACTTTGATAAACCTAATCCACTCCCACTCCTCCTCCTCCGAGCTGGCTGTAGTTACTGGAACACCTCTGCTTGGATCAGCAGGAAATAGAATATGCAGAATCTTTCGCAACATTAGAACGCATCCATCTCACTCACTACCACTATGTCATCACCTATTCATCATTTAGCAGCATGATTAAGGAGGTGATGTGCACTAAATCAACATGCAATACATTACGATACTTTAATGTCAAAATGTGATGGGGCTGGACACTCCCATGTGAATAAATTGAAATCGCTTCACTTGAAAGTACAAATTTAAAATTTTTATATGTTACATATACAGTATTAAAACCACAGGTCTTGATTAAAATATGACAATATAATTTTTTTAATTATTCGTGTTGTATGCATCAAATGTAAGTAAACATTTCTTGCCTGCACATAAAGTACTTTAAAAAAAGACATGGGTGTTGAGTGTTAAGACTTGTTTGTTTTCCAGTTCTTTTATTATCATATATTTGTAATTTTCTCTTTGTTTTACTCTGATGTGAAATACACCATTCTCGATACAATCAGGAACTACGGTTGCTTATACATTTGGATCCAGTTCTAAATCAAAACAGGTTGTCCACAGTCAACCCTATTTACACGTTAGTTGTATATCTGTGAATTTGCAGGGTTTTTTTTTTTACCCGCCCAGCCTTCGTCTCCATCATGGTCCAGCTCGTCCAGCTCCTTCAGGTCATCCTGCTTTAGGATACAGGGTCGCTTAACCATCTCTCCACCGGCGTCACGTGGGCCACCCTGAGGCCTGCTGTCAGGACCACCCTGCCCACGAGAGAACCTATAAGAAAGGGAGGAGGTTCTTTGTAAGTAATATGTCGAATATTAAAAAAAAGAAATAAAGAAAAAGAGAAGCACGGCCCCAAAAGGGCAGCAGAACTAAATCAAGCTAAATTGTGAGCCATCAAAAGAAAAAAGACCACTGAATAAGCAGTCTCTGCACAATACTAGATTTACAGTATTGTAAAGGAACATACCTTGGAGCGGGCCCTTCCCCAGGTCCCGGGTACCTGTACGGCCCCTGTGGACCATAAGGGGCAGGGAAGGGCAGGTAAGGAGGATACATCTGAAAAGAAAGAAACACATCAGGTCCGGATCCTAATTCTACATAGTAGCTGTGGTAGTCTACAGCCTTCAGTTTGTACAGGAAGCACATTAATATTAAAAAAATGTCATGAAAATAAAAAAGTGCCGTGCCGGCCAATTCTGTACACAAGCGTTAAAATATTTAAACAGGCTCTGCAAACGCATCGCAAAGCCGTTGTGGGTCGATAGACAAAAAAAAATTAATATTTTTTAATGAAATCAACCAGAGAGTAAAGCATGAGGAAAACTTACGAAAGGAGGCATGATCCCTCGATATTGGGGGAATCCAGGCCCCACAGGGGGCTGGGGCAGGGGCAACGCGGGGCTGCCTGCGGGAGGGTTCCTAGGTGGCCCGTGGGACTGAGAGTTTGGAAGGGGGACCCCAGCTGCCCCATCCATTACTAGAGCCCCACCAGTGCCACCCTCCACTGCCCCCTCCCCAGACAGGGTGGGCGCCAGGGCTCGGCCCCCACCGTCCCGCCAACTTGTAACGTCTGATGTCAGGGAACACAAGAGAGGACAGAGCGGTCAGTATGGTTTATGGGCTTTTATGGAATAGGATCAGAGATGCAAAGCCGTTACTTACGATAACATCCATTCAACCAAGACTCATGTTTGCAGTTCTTAATAATGTGAGTGGGGGACTTTTATCATATTTTTTTATTTTGCTGCATTCCCTAATTCAATTTGGTGTTGGCAAGAACATAGCAACACCAACCAAAGCATAAAGAAAACAATACATAACACTGTGTACAGTGTTATGTATTGTTGACTATAAAAATATCTATTTGCTGAGCTTCCCCGTGTCATCATCTGTATAATTAGCCAAGATCTGAAGTCTATACCATAGTTAATAGTGCGAGTACAAAAAGCACTCCTCCTAAAAACAATCTTGTGAGAGAAGTTTTTCCACAGCCACTGACTTAATTAAATGACTTATTGATTAATTATTGGAGATTAAGTGGGCACCACTCACTCTGGGGGCGGAGGCTTGGTCCGGGCCCATACCACTGATCTGCAGTGCCCTGTTCTCTGCCAGCTTTGTCCTGGTCGCCAGCCGCCTGCAGGGTGGGAAATTCCTCGCGAGAGAATGGCGACTGTTGGTTTGATCCCTTTCCACCTGCAGAAGGGAAAGTCAAAGGCAGAGTGTTTTTTTTTGTACGTGTGTAATGAAAAGCTTATTGCAGAGATACATACAAACAGGAAGACTCACCATCCCCTTGTGTTCCATGTGTGACACTGGCCTGTGCCCAGGACCTTGCCCCTACGGCCTGGGTTGAAGCTGGGGCCACAGCCTGAGGGGCAGGGCACACACAGACAAACACCGTATGATACACGTCAACCATGTTGCACGCACAGAATTAAGAGTGTGACTTAGCATTCGTGCTACTGTGACTGTCTGTACCTCTGAAACTGGCGGGGTTCTCGGGCGGGTCGGTGCAGGTATCGGTGAAGCCACAGGCTGCGGCGATTCCGGCTGCGGTGCTGACAATGCATCGGTACTGAGAGCAAAAAGAAAACATGGCATACATTAGACAAGATGGGCCTCAAGGTGATTTCCCCCCCCTACCCATTGTACTAACTTAAAAAATGTAAAAGTTTTAATTTGGTGAGATAGACCTCACCTCTTTGGGTCTGCTTGTTCCTGTTTGCTTGCCCATCCTGTGCCGTCTTTGGGAACGAGGGAAACGTTGGGATCGTTGCCTTTGTTCTCTGCCTTCAGACTGGGCAGGTTGGCAGGGGGTGGCATACGCCGTGCGGAGGCAACTTTACCAAGAGACTGCAGGCCATGGCGGGGGGGAACTGATATGGGGAAGAGAAAGGAGGTCATTAGCACAGATGGATCACTGAAACTTGACACCAATTAAATCTCCTGGGAGCCTGATGACAGACGTGGCGTTTGCTGCTTACTTTGCTGGATACACAATTAGGATGAAGAACAACCAGCGAGGCCAAAAGCTCGCTGGTTTCAGTCTAATAATTCTGATGAATATGGATTAGAAAAAACACTACTATATGTTATTAAAAAACCTTCAACAAACCCACTTCGATTACAGTTTATAGAGTATTTGAATATAATTGCTCACTGAAGCATAGAAAAGTATTTTCTGAAAAGTGAAGCTGTGCTGAATATCAATCCCTCATGTGTATCCTTGAAGCTCAGAGAAAGCACAGCAATGCATACTCAGATGTAGTGGGGAGCTTCTGAATAAAACATAGATTGGGGACTCGGCACAGAAGTCAAACAGTATCCACAAGTAAGCCTCTGTCTCAGGTCAGGCTCAGTGGCTTCGAGGCTCAGCTGACACGCCACGGCTTGAGAGCCATTCACCCTCTACGCCATGCATAATTTCTTTCTATAGGGAAACAGTTATGACACATTCTGAGACAATGTTTTTGTTGTCTCCGAGACAGGTGTAAAGGCCTATAAATTAAAGGTAGTTAATATCCCCGAATAATATCAACAGCGTCAGCAAAACCAGGTTGGCAGGCAGTTGAAAGACGCAGCATATCATCCACTTCCTGTATCGGAAATCAGCACCAGAGCTATTAGGGAGACAGTAGGCTTAATGCATCAAAGCTGCAGTGCTTGGCGTCGGCGGACAATACAGAACAACCAGGCACTTTTAATTACAGCAACAATGGGTAAATCCAACTGTGACGTAGAAGATCGGTTTCTTTGGACTACATCTGATCAATTACAGAACAAGTTGTACATTCTTTGTGGAAAAACAAAACCATCTGAAATGATTTAAACCGAGACTGACAGGCAAGAAATAATGAAAACTAATACTCTGAGTAGAAAGACAGACAGGCAAATCTAATACACTGGATGTATGTTGGGATAATGAAAGCGTGGACATGACAGAACCAAGATACTCACCAACAGGCTTTTGTGCTTCAAGGCTCTTTCCTTTGTATGTATCAAACAGGTTGAGAGACGCATACTTGGTTTTGCCTTCCTTCCCCTTTGCAGTTTGCCCAGAGCGCTCTGACATTGCGCTGTCCGCTCATTGAGTATGGTGAGCCCTGAGACTGGGGGAGAGAGAGGGGGATCCAAAGAGAGCGAGAGAGAGGGTGAGATTTGACACCAGGTATACACAGAAAGTGAGAGCAAAAGTGCTGACTGCACCAAAGATGCATTCAAAACAACTAGCAAAACAGAAACCGCCTCACAAATCAAAATATCCTGAACATATGTGCTGTGGCCTGCTGGATACAGATAAGGGATTTGATGGCACTAAAAGCACTCATTCCTCCATTTCAACAACTTATCAATCTACAACCAAATGAGGGACACGGATAGGCAACACTGATGTTTCTTCTCTCTGTGCACTTTGTAAACCACATGGGCAGTCAATTAAACTACAAAATGTCCTTTGCATTGTTGATGTGCTTTCCCTTAGATCAGAATATATCTTAAAAAGGCAGTCCCATAGAGGAGCTCATTTTTATTATTTGCAGCACAGAGATGAAAGTGGTGGATCCATTAAAACTCTGGAGCATGTTAAACTTGCACAAATAACCAACTAGAACAGTTATGGTAAGCCCAGTCAACCCATATGTTTGTCTCAGCCACGGTGCGTGCACTGTTTACCTACTGCTGTACCATGCACATAATTCTTACTGGTGCACAATGAAAACTTAGTGTGGTATATAAGGGTTATTGAGGCAGTTGCTCCAATATCTGTGCAGCTTTCCACTGAATTCATTCTGGTTCTGCCCCAGCTTTTTAAGAGGTGGACAGGTGGTTAAGTACTCCTTTTGGAAAAGACATGTTATCTTTACAGTTTAATGTGAGCAGATCTAGTGCAATGAATGACTAAACACCTCATCACAGGAAACACTGTACAAAAGAAAAGGGAAAAACCTGAACCATGGTTTCTATGACAACACATTATAAATGATATTCTTGTATGCCTTGCCTTGAGACAGGGTTGGCTCCATGGCAACTGCCAGGCCTTTAGCTTGAACTCATTTTATAGCACATCAATAAAACACACCGCAAAGACATCTGCCCAATTCAAAACGATTTGGCTGTATCCAGCAGGTTAAACTGTTGCTGGCCCAAACTCCACCCAACTCTCATAAGGAGCAAATACTCAGAACAAATGGCTTTCCTAAGATTATTGTGCTAAAAATAACAGTCATTTCATACACTTGGTTTGAATTAAGTGGTGAAATGATGGGAGCCAATCCAAATGGCCCATGGCAAGAACAATCATTTTGGAGCTAAACAAAGACTTCAAGCAGCGCTTTGTTATATTTTTATGTATAACATTGGCCTGTGTGTATTTAAATAACTGAAAGGTGGAAGAATGAATGGAATCTCAAGTCATGACAGCTCCATCGGTCTTCAGTACACCTGAACATCAAGTCTATCTGAATATTGCTCATACCAGCAATATGATGAACAACAGTGGTGAGACTATTTTAGCCAAACCAACTGATATGAATATGAAACCACAATCAAAACAATGCTAAAAGACTCAAATGTAAAGCCAACTGCCTTCTACTACGCACGGACAATCCTTATAATGACAAAAACGCACCATATCTGCAACACACACTACTGCAACACATAAAAACACATATGCGAAACAACAGACGGTTTCATAGAATGACTGCCGAGCCGCAGCAATGCACTGTGCCAGATGAGATTAGAAAATTAGGTCGTGGGGTGGCTGGTCATCTACATGTTTTATGGGGATTAACGGGGGCCAGCGGCTACACTACCAAGCCACAACGGCAGCAACGTACACCAAAACGGGACCACAAAGCTAAAGCTAACGATACACACTGACCACATGATAATCTTTAGGGCGAATATGCGGTTAGCCAAGACAGTAGCAATCAACTTTAAACACCACAAACTAAAGATATATTTAATGTGGTGCTAACTAACGTTAGCTGGCTAACACAGGGCCTCGGTGTTCGCGTTGGGAGGGGGACTGCGTTGATGTTTCATAATGCATTTTCAACACCTTGCGGTAACATTAGCTTATTGCTCTCCAACTCTGCGTGGTGCTACATTTTGAATCACACACGGACATCGCGACTGGATGTTTCCATCAAACGGTGTTGCTTATCTAACGTTCGTGGGTGGTACAGGACAACGCAGAAAAAAAAATGTATTAGGAGAACAAAACAAAATGGCGGTGGAGTCAGGCCCGGTGCATATTAACGTTAACATAGACCGGTTTTGTAGCATAGCTCTGGCGAAGCCAACTTGCCATCATACAGTTCATATTTAAAGAAATTGGCAATATAGTCAAAGTACAGTTAGTTGTTTTGAAATAATAACCATCGAAATAAATATCCGTCCTACTTAACGTCAGTGTATCGTAAACTGACACTGTATTAGCCATCTAAAGCTTCATTGTATTGTAGTCGAACCTGCGCTAACATTATATACGTACAGTCTCAGATCGCAACAAAACGTTATCGGATATCTCAACGACAAGCTAACCTAGTAGCCAATACCACTACAAAATAATTATAAAACTATTTACATTATAAATTATTACACTTCATTATTTGATATGACAAACGCTAGCTAACCACTTAGCCAAGCTAGGCTAACGAGCTAGGTAACCACCTAACATTAGCTAGCTAGCAACAACAACCAACTGTGCCATTCCCCAAAAATTAAGACTGCCCCTCCGCAAAACATCCTATCCGGTCAAATAAGTCTGTGTTCAAGTGCAATGGTGATAATTTCTGTTCAATTTAATGGGACTAATCGGTGTTTGCGTAAAACATGCACAATGTTCCGGCCACTGACCTGGTCTTGTCCCGACTTGTCTCGAGGTTGTATCGCAGAATGAGGTTAGCTATGCTATCGCGTAGCTTTCTAACAAGTGACCCAGCTAGCTAAGCAACGTTATCCTCCTGCATAGTCCAACACATAAGGTCTTTGCAATGGATCGCAGTAACTTACAAATGGGCAGCACTTTGTAGATAAAGAAGGTATTCGTCTTACTTGCACTCCTTTTCTTTTTTTCCAAAAAAATAAATGAAAAGGGGAAAAGAAAATTGTAATACTGGACTCGATCCGTCACCTAAAGAGCCGTCAACGGCTACTGGGTAATTTCGTGAGATGGAAGCCGTTTGGGACCTCTACAGTGAGAAATAAAATGCGACTCTTATTTTCCTTTGAAATAAACGTTAATCGAAAACTTTCATTGCTTTATGGATTGAGTATTAATTTAAATTAGTGTACACTGCTCTCTCACTTAAAATGTAATTTATCAATACAATGTATTTTTTTTCTTTTGAATGTTAGACCCAATGTTGAAAACTATAAAGTAATATCGAAAAACTTTTATTTTACTTTTCTTACTGACAACAGTTTTTTGGGAATAATCAGGACACTCATTTTAATTCTTCGTTTAGTAAGTAGTGCCCAAATAATATTTCTCAAGTAAAACGGTGGGTAAATTAAATAAATAGCCTATGTAGATTCTTCTTCACAGAATACACATTTTTGGTTAAATCAGAGACAAGCAGGGAAAAGACACCCGTAGAGTGGAATTCATACAAAGTCAGTGAAAAACCGGTTTAAATCAAGCCATTTTCTTCTGCTGTGTTGTAATCAAGGACATAAAGCACTTGTCTGGGTATATGATAAGAAAATGCATACATTTGTGCAATTTTTGCTGCTCAGGAAGATTTGCCTAAATCATGATTGACACTGCAAATCAGCTCAGCTGTGCCCACAAAAAAATGAAAGGGTATACAATTGTTAGAAATCATGTATTTATTCTATAGATCGGTACAGATCAGAAAATATCCTCCATGAAAACAATGTAACCCTGTGTACAATGCTGGGAATAAAGGGCATAAATGGACACTCCACTTCAAAATACAATATCCAAATTCAGACTTGAGTGAAGTTCAGACTGATCAAAAATATCAGAGTACATTCAGCACCAGTACAAAAGATGATACTTTCACTAAATTACGAACCTACCTCTTCAATCTCACATTTATGTGCAGTCTCATAACACAAGGTAATTTACATTATTTAATAAAATTTTCTGCTTTTACAAAGGCAAAACAAAACTTATTTGCATCTTAATAGAGGCAAAAAAAATCATAATTACAAGCACAGACCCATATAAGATTTGAATCCGACAAAGGTGAATAAGTGATACACGATCAATGTCAAAAGTGTTTCAAATCTACATTGCTTTAATGCCACATTCATTCGATGAGACCCTGACAATAATGCTGAAAGTCATTAGTCTGTGACTGTAAAGCGTTACTCTAGTCTAGGTGTTGCTGTCAACTTCAAAGCAGATGATATTTATATGACAGTATGGACACTAGTGTACTTGGATGTGAAAAATAATCTTCAACATTTCTTTTCTCCAAAACCGTTCCTTGCTTGGTCATATTTTCTGCTATGTATAGCTGCTATAGCTGTGATGAGACACCACATGTGGTGAGATTAAAAAGTCTCTTATGCTTTTCCTGAGAAAGACGTGGGAGTAGTTTCCATTTCCCTCCAACATTTGATTCTGGGAGACAAACACAAGGTTAAATTAAAAAAAGAGTCATCCTCAGATATTTTTTTCCTACCAAATCTATTAAATGTTTTTCAGACTAACAGTATACATATCAGTTTTCATGCTTACCTCCCTCTCCTGTGCTCTACCGGCCACCGTACAAGTGGATCTTGGCAAACGAGATGGTCTCGTCGTAGTCCTTGTGGCCCTTCTCATAGATGACGAAGATGTACTTCCGGTCCTCTGGAGAACCGCTGTCCAGTGACGTCATGGAGGAGTAGCCGCTTGGCCCCGCCCATATCTGCAAAGTATTATCCACCCATGATGTGCCGTTGGTCACCGACCAACGTAAGGTCAGGTTAATTCCTGAGGGGGCAATGCAAGGAGTTAGTATGTTGATTCACATTTACTCAAGTAGTCTACTGAAGTACTGCTTTGAGGTACTTTACTTGAGCATTTCCATTTTAAGCTACTGTGTACTTCCACTATACTTCAGTGGCAAATATTGTACCTTTAACTCCACTCCATTTATTTTACAGCTATAGTTGCTTGTTACATTTCTTATTAGGATTTAACATAAACAAACACATGATCAAGTTACAAAATATGGTGCACAGTTATTGATTCAATGGTAAATGGTTGCATTTATAAAAGAGCTTTACAATTTGCCACTCATTCACACACATATTAAAACACAAATGCAAGGTGCTGGTCTGACCGCAACGAGCAATTTTGGGGTTCAGTTTAAATTATTCTATTAAATATTTTACTACCTTTACTTCCACTACTGAGCACCAGTGACAAAAGTTCTTACTGTGTTGCTCGTTGGAGGGGTTGGTGAAGTAGAGCACGCCGTCTTTCTGCATAGCTCCAGCCGCTACTGCGGGATCCACCAGCGTGTAGTCGAAGTACAGATCATCTATGGGCAGGGACAACCCGCCGTCACGGCTGCGTACCACCACGCGACACTGACAGTGGTAGTTGTTCTGGTTCCGCACGTTGATGACGATGGTGCCGTCCATCATCTCAAACGGCTGCAAAGGGGCAGAGAGGGAGGAGAGGGTTCACCTTGACAGTGTCCAATGCCCTGTCATTTCAAAAGGTGTCAAAGGAAGTGATGTTAATCATTCAATAAATGGAATTTGATTAAAGCTGGGGTAGTCAAACCTGCCTCCTCTCTCTCTGCCACTAAGCCCCACTAAACAGAACCAAGAGGAGGGGCTGAAGTAGAGATCTGCTCTCAGACCACTTGAATTATAATATGCTGCACCGTTATAATGGATTTGTTGGCAAATGATGCCATAACAATACTGCCCACTCACACTTTAATTATGACGCTTTGGTATTATCACATTACCAGGGGTTTTAAAAACTATACATTTTACGGCTGCACTTAGTACGGCCACTAGAGGGCAGAGGAGCTCCACAACAAGCTGTAAACTAACATGTCAGGAAATGATTGCAGATTGACACATCCAGAAGACACAATGCAACACACTGAGTCATATTTCTGTCTAACTGACATATTTAAGTTGAACTTTAACTGCCCTTTTAGCATTGTTTTTGTTTTTCACAACTATCTTCCAGCTCCTCTTTTAACTGATAGAAATTCCACTTTACTCAACGACTATTTGTTAACCATGTCTGCAGTTTGGGGCTGAACAGGCAAGGTATGATGTTTATTTATTATTTTATAACTTCTGCTGGAAAATTAGTTGAAAAGAGCATCGAGATTGAACCAAATTGTACATTTGCACATCTCCACATCTTGTACATCTCCAACATGGGATGAGGACATAAAACAACACCCAATGGGGCATCAGCAAGGAAAGGGACATTTTGTTTTTCAGTCACTGTTTTTTCCTCACAGCATAGTCGACCGCTGGTGAGCATAAGATTGGATAACTGAGACTCTCATTGTGGAGTACTTTCTAATTTAAGACATTTTGATCTGCTGTTCTGCTGAGAAAACTTGTAACCACTTTTCTGTTGTAATTAAGATGGTAAAAATACATTTTAAAAAAAAAGATAGAAATGCAAAGAATTGTTACAACAACATTGATATTCTGGTACATTAAATGCCACACAGCACCGTTAGCTCACCCCAGCAGTGTAATGGGACTACGGCGAGCTGTTGAAGGAGAAGTGATCATCACGTCGCGATTCACCCACAGCAGCAAACGTACCTGGCACTCATCAGGGTTGAAGTCCTGCGGTCTCTTTTTCTGGTTGTACGGGATGCTTTTCAGCGCGGCTCCGTTGTACCAGTTACGTCCGTGGTCATCACTCAGGATGCAGAAAACGCCGTCTCCCTCCAGCGTACCGTGACCGCACACCACCAGCCTCCCCTTAGCGGGGTTGTAGCGCTTCTGTTGAACAAAAGACACAAAAAAATGTGGACGCAGACCACAATGACGAAAAGGGCAAATGTGACAAAATAAAAACAAGCGAGTAGATTTACACAGAAATTTGCTATAGACAAAGACCTAAACATCTAGTGAAACAAACCATAAACTGGCATGCATGTCCACAAACACAGTAGCTCATAAAAGCTACACAGATGCTCAACTCTGACGGCGGATAAGCAACAAGTTGCACAATTACTATGGGAGGAGTCACACTATAAAGATAATGTTGCTGCAAACATTTCAAATGCACAACTGTCACTTTCTAATGCAGTCAACGTGCAAAAAATATTCTATTCTAATAACATGATGCAATTTAACAAGGCACACATTAGGAGAGGATGTTTACATTTTGCAGGTTTAATAGAAAACGTATGTATAACATATAATGTATAACTTTTCCCCCCCATATACAGCAAATAGATACCAATATATCTGTGATGAATCAATGTCAATAACACAGACTCTATGATATCAGACTCTAATACAAAAATAAACACTGGAAAAAAAGGTGTTTCAAATTAGGTTTCATACCAGCTACATCAGCATCTGTCAGTAAGTGCCCATCATGTCTCTGTTGGTTAGTTTCAACTTGTGACTGCTGTTCCTCTATGGGGATACAGTTTTTCTGACGTTGGCATATTTTGCCACACGTTTTCAGAAGAAATGTCCATCATGATATAATGTGGGTGCAGATTATTTCTCTCTTGCGCAAAAAACCCCGTCTAAATCTGATATCCAGATCTCTTTTACAGCTGACAAATTCTGCTAATTGGTATTAAAGGCAGTATGACCGAGCTTATTTTGTAGCCTAGATTCTGACTAAGTTACTACAGACATAGACCAGAAGTCAATTTCAATCAATTACATTTATTTTGCAAAAAAAACAGTTTATGAGGTGTTTACATTATTTTGTCAACCCACAATACCCACTAGCTTCAAGCTCACATGAAGCTAGTTTTCACTTCTTGAATTTGGACAGAATAACGTAGAACATTAAATGTACAAAAAACACTTCCTTTTTTCATGAAGTACACTAAATGATCAGTCAAATTCAAATATAATTCATCAGTTGGGTAGTGTTTAAACTAAGATTTTGATGACCCAGTAGCAAAAGATGATCATAACATCCCTGCAGGAGGTAGATAAGATTTCTGTGTCTTAATGTTGCTTCAGATTTCTACCTTTAAAGTCCCACTTTAACACCTGTAATCACCACTAGTGCATGATGTGAATGACTAACTAGTCAGCAGCTCATAATAAAACAGTAAACAATAAATCCAACGTGACATGAATGCTGCATAATGCCACTGCTTCTCACAGCTGGGCGTTGCATCGTTCTCTCACCTGGATGCCAAAGCCCGGACCGGCAGCGAAGTTTTTGATTCCGAGCTGGACCGAGAGGTTTCTGGGCGGGCTCCAGCTGAGGCCGTCATCCCAGCTCTCCACCATCATGGTGCTGGACGGGTAGCAGTGGTAGAGGTGGAAGCAGATGCTGTAGATCAGAATCACTGAGCCCACTTCCTCGTCCACCACCACCGAGCCCAGGTTCAGGCCATCCGGCTGCGTGCCGTCATCGACAATAAAGGTGGTCGGGGACCAGGTGGCCCCTGGAGGGATGGAGGAGGGACAGGAGAGGATTCAGACACTAATTCTGACCTTATTCTAAAGAAGACATTCTTTTTTGTGTGAAATGTTTTTGCTTTATTTTTGTGTTTCTCATGATGTCTTCTGATAAATTTGAAGATAAAGTCAAAATATTTTAAAAAATGAATATACAGTATATTCATTGAGTTGTAAAATGAATTAAAATAGTTCAAGTTGTTTCTGACTGCATGACTGTCTGGCGGTCGCCCTGCCTTTGTCTGTGGAGCGCCGCAATGCGATGAACTTTGCTCCCACGTCGCTGCTAGACGACTTCCTGCCCTCAGCGAAAGCCAGCAGGCTTCCATCGCGGGTGAAGGTGAGCAGCGGGATCCTGTAGATGCTCACCTGGCCCTGGGTTCCGCTCACCCACAGCAGCTGCTCCTCGTACACAAGAGGGTCAATCTGGACAGCAAAGAAGGACAGGGTAGAAAAAATGAAGAGACGAAGGGGAGGAAGAAACAGACTGGCCGACTAAGATAAATCTTATCTGCATGTAGAACCAGTAAGGAAATATTTGCATCAGGTGACACCTTCACTACAAGAAGCATATTTCATGTGTTTATTCCCAAATCCCAACCTCAAGGCTGCAAAAACGAATTAGTTTCCCACTATAAAACATTGGTGGAATGTAACTAAGTACATTAAGTTATGTACAGTTTTGAGGAACTTGTACTTCACATCACTATTTTTATTTCACGCTACTTTATATTTTAGCACTGTATTTCCTTGGCAGCTTAAGTTACTTTTCAAATCATGATTTTAAAAACAAAACATGTGATGTGTGTATAAAATACAATGCTATGTTATAGATTTAACAACCCAAAAGTAAAGCACTTGTAATTATCTCCACCTCAACCCGCAGTAGTAGATATATAATTAAGTACTGTTCACACGTTTCTGCATCCAGTTATAGACAAAGTCCATTCTGACAAACTAATACTGTTACTTTTGAGTCTGTATGCACTTTTTGCTGATAATATTTGTGTACTTTTACTTTTAATTTAATGTCTATAGTGTTATATCACTACTTTAATTTAAGTATATTATTTTAATGCATGCATAGGCTGGACAAAATAACAAAAACATGTTTATGCCCCCCAAAAAAGGGCCAGTTTGATCACTGAAATGAAACTGAATCCACACTTTAAACTAAAACAGCATCAGTTTCAACAGCAGAGCCCCCGTCTTGTGCTGTAACGTATTTATATGATATGTGTGTCCTGATGACGGTTAATTGTACCTGTTCAGGGCTGATGAGACAAACACAGGGAGACAACAATGCGGGGAGAAGTAACGACAGAGCCGCGAGCCGGCTTCCGGGTTCCATGTTAGATCCACGTCCTGAAACCGTCTTCTTCTGCCCGGCAGAGAGTTACCATTAACGCGCAGAGAGGAGTTCGGATATAAACCGACAAAACAAACAAACAAACAGAAAGAGAGGGAAAATGCGGAAATGCTCTCTGCGATACTGACATCTATCTTGTCGGTCATATGACCAAGGTGGGCGGTCACATGACTACCGTCACACGCCAAAATAAAAGACTATTAATGTTACACACAAAATATATACATTATATTTCATATTAACACTACAAAATCTCGACTGTTTATTTAATAAAACGCACTAAATTAAATGATATAAATACATTTAATCTTGTTGTATTTTCATTCATTTCTATATAATATTTCTAAATATTATTTTTCTCCTTTACTGTTCTTGTCCTTTAAATGCTTTTTCATTTCATAGGATTTGGACTACTCACCGTTTGTTCTGGAAAAAAAAGGTTAATAAAGTTTTGACAAATCATAAATTGTTTATTGATTGTCCAGAGCAATCGTAAAGTATTTACTTAAAATTGACATATTTATTTAATTATCTTTTTAATTAGTTATATTGGCTGTTGTTATATTACTTGGCATGATGTCAATAGTATGCACAATAACAAAACTTTATGCAGCTGCTGAATGCTGTTTAAACGTTTGTTGTTACATTTAAGTAACAAACTATTCATTTAAATAAATATACTTAAGATAAATAACATTAAATAACTATTATTGCACATATTTCCTGTATATGAGGTGGAGAATTTTGATTTCCACAGTTTTACTTTTTACAGTAGACATTAAATGCTGTCAGCCGACAAATGCAACTTATTTATTTCAGTTCATTCATACATTTTATTTTCCGTCATGTTCATTAAATATCTAAGAGCACTATGCGTTAAGCACTGACTACTTTTACCCACATGGTGGCCAAAGTTTTCTAAAACAGCACAACACACATCAGCACCAGTATTATGGTGCAGTTCAAACTACAGTGAGAGTCACTTTAGTTGTAGTTGTAGTAATTGTATTTCAAATCAATTAAATATTCTCTTAATTGTATATTGAACAGAATTTAAATCAAATATAGCTGCAAAAATATGCACAAAAGTCATTTGTAAAATTACTATTTATCTATCTATCTTTCTATTTCTCTATTTCTCTATCTATCTATCTATCTATCTATCTATCTATCTATCTATCTATCTATCTATCTATCTATCTATCTATCTATCTATCT
>JAVQJD010090698.1:0-38667 GCA_036023655.1 Nannoperca australis
GGGGGAAACTAGTGTGCGTGGACTGACATATTGTTTTGTGATTGTTTTTTAAAGATTTGATCACACATTAGTGTACACTTTCAGTCAGGTTGCAAATGTTCAGCTAAGCAGAATGCAGATGATGTGACGTGAATATGCACCTTCACAATTATAATTTTAAACATCAGCTTTAGACGTGTAAGATTATTACTCACGAGGTCTAATAACTAGACATATTCACCTATTTACAAGGACGGGATATTGTACTGACACATTTTCGTAATATTTTATCCCCCTCCCTCAAACATTTCATACCATTTATGGTGGCAGTTTTCAGCCATAAAGAAAAAAATAGTGAATAACTGTATCCAACTTTGGACCCATGACATTTTGTAGGAATCTCTCCGCCAACTCAACTGAAAAGTTTTGCAAAGTCAGCCTGTGGTGCAGAAAATGTAGACTTTTTGTAAACAAGTAAAGCTTATTAGATGTTCCCAACATATGTCCAGTATAGTCCAACACTGCCTCTTCTACTGATTCATTTGTGGCACTGTTTTTAGATATGGATCAAAAGATTAAACTATATGACACTTAATTGAGATGATCGAACCAGAGGTGGCAACCTAGTGATTTCTTTAAATGCTAGGGAAGAGTTTCTGATTTCTTACTTTTCTATTTTCTTTATGAAAGGGAAGAAAAGGTTGCTGCCATCTTACAATATTTGAAAGTCGGCACATAACTCCGGTTTCTAAAATAAAAAAGGTTTATTAATGAAGTAACTAAGTGCTCAGTTGAATTTTCTTGCCACCGTGCTTGCCGTTTTAAAAAACGTTTCATGAATGCTCTTTCACGTGTTTGGTTGAATGTACTACATTTGCCATCAAGGTCAAGAAAGAGTAGTCAATGCAGTGAAAAAAAAGGACATTTAGTTTGCTTAGTTTATTTAGTTTTTTGAGTATTCCAAATGCTCTCTTGAGCCCTCACTCTCATGACAAGAAGCCCTGACTCAACTGCTTCATTATAAACTCAGATTTGTGCTTTAGTTTTTGATGATCATCAAAGTTCATCTTTCTTCTCCTTTTTCCATTTTCATTATTAAACCTCCACAACCAAACTGATTTCAGCGCATTGCTTAAGGGCGCTGTCTGTCTCCACCTGACTGCTCACCAGGGCTTCGGGGAGTGCTTGTTGCCAGGCAATGGCACACATCGCTGTCGCCTGCAGCAGCATAGCCATGGCAGGAGAAAAGGGCTGATGATGTTTATATGTACAATTTTACATTTAAGGTTCCAAGAACTTGATTTCAATTTATGTCCCAAACTAGTTCATCTTTCCCCAAGTCTTAAAAAAATAAAAACTTCTTCTAGCTTTTATTTATTTGTTTTTCTGTGTAGTGCATTAGGATGGAAATACAGTAGCGCTCAGCTGGATGCACTTGCACATGAAACAATGGAGCATTGTCAGACAGTTTTTAGCTAGAGTGTGTGTCTGAACACTTTTCTCAAGACTGGTTGGAGCCGGTGTAGGCTACAACCAGTGTAGAGACTTTCACAACAGATGACAGCTGTGCATAATGTTGTCTATAACCCAGAATACCGGAATGTATTGTTTTTCTGTGGTCTGCCCACACGTTAGTTAGTATCATGATCTGTTGCACTGGCTGGGGGGGAGACTAAAGAATGAGGGCCTCGTCTCATTGGCCCCCACTACACTAGACCTGAAAGGCCTTCGTAATGGTTTCCAGAGCCAACCCCAAAGACCACCAAATTAAAACACACAACCCTGCATGGTTTGCATAGTTCAAAACATCACAGTTTGTAAAGAAATATGCAGCTTAAGAGGGAAATGCAAAACATACCCCTCTTTTTTTTTTGTCTGGTGGTTGTATTACTACTACACATGTGGTCTTGTGTGTTACAACAGCAGCCATTGACAACAGTGATTTTACCTTGGAGAGCAACAATTGAACAATGCAGCTAAATAAATGCAGACAAAATCACATTTGCAGGTTTTCACATGTTGAGGCACATTACCCTTCTCCTCACGTCTTCTTCCTTTTCCCTCTCTCTTTTTGTGTTTCAGCTGTGAGAAGAAGCAAAGAACACGAGAAGAGAACCATTTGATGGAAGATAAGAAAAAGAAAAAGCAAGAAGAGAAGAAAAAGAAAGAAGCTGCTCAGAAAAAGGTAAGCTTAGTTTGATTGCCTCTGCCTGCCGCTGAATCAAAACCAACATGGTAAGAGACTGTAAGCCCCAGTTCAGTGTTGGTTCATGCGTGGCCAGTGTTCCCCATCAATGAAAAGAAATGCTGCGCAGTACTTGCACTTCCTTTTTCCTCTGCCAATCTTAGACGAAGCTACTGTAAATGTTAGGAGGTGCACAACCAAGTGCAGCTTTCCAGTGTGCTTGGGTTTTTATGGTGCAGTTACATCACATGCTCATGAGCACATTCATTTTGTCATAAACCTGAACTCTAGTTGTCATCTTCATCTTTACCCCGCAGCCCCCCCCACACACACACACACACACCTTCTCTTCACGTTTTCTTTTAGCAGGTCATCTGTTTTCACTGTTAGCTTAACAAGTTAGCCTTGTGTTCTCAGTAATATGTTACATTTATCCTTGACCTTTCTTGTCAGTACTGTTGAAATTATTTTTTTATGTGTTTCCTAATGTATGAGCGAACCATTTGCGTTATCTGTGTTATATCTATTTCACTCCCTCTCCAGCTACAAGCCCAATGAACCCTTTCACCCCCGTCGAGCAGCAGGAATGAGCACAAACCTTTTAGCATTTCAATAGATGAGCAAAACCAGCCCCTGAACATTTTGTTCCCTTTGCCCTCGCAAGTTGCTCCAGCACTGTTGTTCAGCTGGTGAGCCAATGCTACATAGATGCTGATGCAGCGTTGACATTTAGGCCCACAATCATCCCTTATCTATGGAAAAGATGTGCATCATTATACGTTATGAGTCTTCTTTCTATTGCTGATGTAGTTTTTGTCTTCTTTTTTTTCAGGCCACAGAACAGATAACCAAAGGTGAGTTGTGGCTACTTCTATTAAACATGTTTCTTCTGTGTATTCTGCCACTCATAAAATGGGTACCTCAAATATAATTACTTTATTAAGTGTGGTGGGTATTTTTGCCTGCAAAGGTGAATCTTCCTTTGCATTGTGTTACCAACAAAAAAAAAGAGTGCTGCACATGCAATAACACAAAGTTTCTCAGTGCAGGCAAAGTTATACTTTGCCAGGTCTGTCTGCCATGAACCTTGCTATGCGTTTGTGATATGTTTTAAAACAGTAGGGAGACTTTTTGTGTGGGTGTATAAGTATCCTCCTAATTAAATGGATAACTCCCGTGCAGGATTGCTTTTTTTGCCTCAGAGACTCAATTTGCCTTCTGTTCACTGCTGTGCAATTTGGATATGAAACACTATTTTTTTTAAATTGTAAAACAACCTTAACTGAGAACATTAGCAGCAGCCAGGTGGTTCTGCTACCTGAGCCAAAATGGAGGCCAGGTGCCCATACAAGACTAATAAGGAGCATGGGGAGGGTACAGCTGCTCCTCAGGCCTCCCCATGGGCTCCTCAGGCACATCTAGGAGGGTAGAGGTGAGGAGAAATCTCAGAAGAAAAGAAAACAAAATTAAAGAACCACAAAACAAAAACGTGAGCATGAGGGGTGAATAAAGTTGACTGAAAGGTGCCTTCTGTAGGGATCAGTGTGCTTAGCAAGCACATTTTGAACTCCTTCTCCGTGGCAGCACTCTTCACTTTGTCTCCCCAAGCTAATTCTCGTAATGACCAGAGAGAGGCGGGCAGGCAGTGTTGGACAGTCAGTTAGCCCAGGAGCAGATCCCTTGGTCGAAATGAGCAGGCAGATGGGATAGGGACTTAATGTCTCGCAAGGGATGGGCAGGGCAAAATCTGATTAGAACTTCTGGTAGACTTTGGCAGCACGGACTTAATGGCAGCAGGAGAATGGACACCTAATTACAGCGCAAGTGTCTTTGTGTTTTTGTGCCCTTAGCTGTGTTCAGACAAATGTGTCTGTGAGTTGGGAGCCTAATTTAGTTTAAATCAGTAAATAAGAGGAGGTTAACGTGTAGTCTCCTCTTGCGGGTGCACCATGCCATACCAACAGCAACATGCCATGACCTCATTTTACTGGGATCTTCACACCCTAAATGCCACATTTGACTTTTTAGCACATTGTACATTTGTGTACTCCGATGTGCTCATATCCATCGTCTTCGGCCATGTGATGCTCTGGTTAGTTTTCTGTTTCTTTAAACTACTTGGGGATTGACCATATGATTTCTTCGAGTAATCAGTTAGTTGATTTAATTGAAAAAAGTCAGTATTATTTTCACCACTGACAAATTTCAGTCAGAGATGCAGAAGGATCTCTTAAAATGTAGGGCTCATTTCAAATCAGAGAATAGTTATAAATATTATTGTGATGCCAGAGATTCTTTACGACTTTAGAACATTTTACATTCACTATAAAACAACAAATTGACAAAGAAATACATCTTTAACATAACGATGTGATTAATCAACTAACAAATGCAGATTGTCTCTGATACTAATGCAGGGTACACTGGGAACTAATTATGAGAAAAGGGCTGGCACGGAGGATGAATAAACAGGCATCTGTACACGGGAGATCTCCAGGAAGACCCCGAGCACCATAGTAACACTACCTCCTGTCTGGTCTAGCAGAGAGGCCCACCATGGGACCAGCAGGAGGGAAAAGGGAACAGTAGAAGGTGGGCTGTATGGAAAAAGATGGGATGAATTGTTGTGGTTACATTTGTGCAAAGTTTATGGAGGCGGCTTTTAAAACAATGGTGCATTTTTGTTGATTTTGAGAGAGCTAGATAAAGGCATGCAAGAGCAAAAGAAACAGATGGAGCCATGTGAAACTGCAGGCCAGTTTCCTGTTTGCCGGCACGACTGAGGAGACCCTTTTTTGTAGGATACTTCTTCTACTGGCTCACTTCTCTGACGCACACTTCGGCTCCACCAGTCCCCTTATGACATGCAAACACCCGCAGCATGTGCAGCGCGTGCTTGCGCAAACACACACATGGTTTTACTCATATACTTTTAAATTGCTACTCATAAATACTGCACAAACCCCTCTGCCTCACTAACCCATACTGAGAAAAGCAAAAGTAGAACAATCCCCTCCAAAAAACAAATACCTGTGGGGGTGGTTTGGTTCTGGTAAAACAATCTCAGGTGGGTTTGCTCCGTTAGTACGGATCGTTTGTGCTGGTGTGGAAGCTTTCTGTTGACTTGGCCGATGAGACAGAGACCGCCTGAAAAGGACAGTCTTAGTCCGCTTCCAAGCAGACTCCGGTGCGGTTTGCTCTGCTTTTTGAAAGAAAAATGAACCAAACACAGGATTTTGTTATAGTAAATATATGATTTTTGGCATTAATTCAATGGCCAAACTACTATTAAATCCATCTCCTGCCCATGAACTGATCATGTAGTGAGATAGAGATATTATGTGATATTTATAGTCAAAATGTATACGGATCACCCACACGTGAAAATAAGTTTATACAGAGACATGTTGAGCTTCTACCCGTATGTTGACAGTTCTTCGTCTTAAAAGTTAGTGAAACATAGTGACCACTTAGTAACCATAGTGCCATAAAAGATGCCTCTTTTTTGTCCTCTTTTTACCTGGTCATCATTACTCATAAAATGAGGTCAAGAAGCACTGTCAACACATAATTATTACATAATTTCTTCGTGCCCTCTTTTTGCCCCAGAGCAGATAAATGAACTCATAAGGCATCGTAAATAAAATTGATGCAGGATGACAGTCGCCAAAACTGTCCCAATCAATGAGTTACCTGTCAGTTCATCTAACATCATGTTTATATTGCTTGGGTTCATTTGTAAAAAGCAAAAGGCAATAATGTAGCATTTTGTCCCTTGGTCCAAACCAAATGAACTGAACTACAGTTGTGAAAGCACCCTAAAATATACAAATGCAACCCTTAACGTGACATGTAGCATAGTTTTAGTGATGCATGAATATTTAAAATTTACAATTCAACACTCAAATAAAGGCCAGTAGCGTTAACATTAGTGGTTTGAAGAAGTGTTGCTGTTATTCATGAAAAGGCCCTTTGGCATTTTTCCACAGGAATATTTTAACACCTTGAAGTATTGTAACCTCCAGTTCACTAACTCTTGTCTGTAGTGGAGATGCTGTTTGTCACCACAGCAGAGCCAAGACTTGAACTGTCAGTTGCTGTGTGTTGCCACTGACAAGACCTCCTCTGTATCGGCCCCATTATAGCTACTGTGTACTACAGCACAGGCCTTCTGCCATCAACAAGCTGTACTAGAGTTCATTTCAAAGGGTTAATGAGCTATTGTGTTTCTGTTCATGATGTGTATTTTTACCCTCATCAGAGATGGGGCACAACATACATACACACCAAGGCGCACATTTACATTGTGCAATAAAAGATAACATTATTCCAAAGTAGTGTTGCGGCAGTCATTTTATAACAGATTAATTTGCCGTTTCACATTCGCTTAATTACGCCCGGCGCTTTGTGTTGGAGAGTCATAAATTGCGGTGGAATCAGGGAGGAATTTATAGCAGTATGCCTCTTGTCATCGTCCCCACCTCTACTACACGTCTTATCCCAACGAGCCCAGCTTAAATGGATGCAGCGGGCGTGATGATAAACCACATTTTAAAGAGCAACAGAGGGTTCTGCTCTTATGGAGTGTTACACTATAAATTGTGCATATGAGCGTATTGTCATTAAATATAAACTTTAGTCATTTAATTATCATTAATACAACTTTTGGGTATGTATGTTTATATTATGTTGACTGTTTTTAGTTGTGAATTAAAGGGTAATTTCTGGAGTTGACCTAAAGGGAGCTGTGATGTGGAGGGACGACGTATTTGTTATTGCAGAGAGAAGTTAGGTTGCGCATGGCAAATCTGTGGTTATACAAACAATGTCTTGAAATATATTTTGGACAAATTCACCATTCTTCGTCATGTAGAAAAAGGTCGAAGGGATATTCCCACTAAGAATATTTAACTCTTGTGGTTCCTCGTATTGCGAGGTGTGTGGAACATTTATCCTAAAATTTCAACCTCTTGCAGTTTCTGTATGAAGCCAATATTGCAGCCTCAGTGAAGTATGTTGGCCCAGCAGGTGCTGCCCAGGTCAGGGGGGCAGGACGCTCCACTCTCTTTCACACATCACTTCCTCTAAATCATAATAGACAGTGGACTCTGGTCTGCCTGCAGCTGTTGGCACTGAAGGCCAGGGACTGTCTGTCTCTGTCTTCTGAGAGCAGCGATCATGCAGGCAACCCTGCTTTTATCCGTCACTCAGCTCTCTTGGTGACCCTTCTGCATGTTGAATAGTTTTGGCTAGAAACACTTGCTGGTGAGAGTAACTGATGTTGACTTACAGTATATTATACCACTCAGGTGTACGATTATGTCGCACCATTCAGATATCTGGTTGCCATTTGATAAATGCTCTCACCTATACAGGCTTGCCTTCTTCACACGGTGCTGTCAGACATTAAGTGCTTTTAAATAGCATTTTCGTCTGTGTTGAATGTGATGCAGCCAGGGACGGTTTTCCCTCTTAACTACAGTGTCATATTTATTCACTTCTAATTAAGCCCTTTAATCTTCTCTCTAGTGAGACTCGCTGCTCGCATTTTAAAGCCCACAAGAGGAAAGAGATGGAGAACCCTAAAGACACGCCTCCCTTCCTCGCTCATGATTCGTTGATACTCTTTCTGCTGCCTCCTCTTTATTAGAAATCTGATAAGGATCTAGTCATTTCCATGTTTCCTTTTTTACTTCATTTAGAGTAGAGTACGATCACACTCTGGCAGCAACACCAGACATATGACACACTTGAAAATACTGTGTGTTAAAGAGATGGCATGTGTCATGGAGAATTTGTAAAACTTGTATACACATGAATGAAAAGGGCTTTTTACTTAAGAAAAACGATACACCTTTTGTGTTTATGTATGTTTTTCATTCAGTGTGGATAACTAAATCTGCACCCTCCAGAGATTCCTCCAGATTGTATTTCTTTGTGGAACTCTGCTTACACAGATCTTGTGACTGTGCAGCCATTCTATTAAACAAAAGACCGTGTCTATCAAACAATAATGTCTGTTATTGAAGCCTGCCTGTTAGAGTAGAGGCGTGCATCCTACTGAACACAAAATCAACCCTGTTTAATGCAACAAGATGTTCTTTAAGTTGTTTGTAAAATCTTCATTCAGCCCTTAACTTTGCAGATTAAAGGCTCAGCTATGGAGATCTTATAATCACTCGCAAACGAAACTTTTGCATGCGTATCTCTGTACACTCCACCCAAGAGCAAGGCGATCCACTTTGATGAATGGAATGCAGTGTCAGCACGGTGCTTTTATTAAACCTATAGGTAGAAGTGCAGTGATGGTACTGGAATCGGCAGTCATCCATCTCCCGAGAACTTTTTCTCGAGGCCACATTTGAAGCTGTACCAGTACCAGTTGCCAAATGGCATACACTCTGCACAATATTGAAAATGTCCTAGCAAGAGGAAAAAGTCTCCTACATTTGGTATTTGTATCGGCCAGTCTACCTATAAAAGTTCTCCTGTGGGGCCTAAGCAGTTGCTATCTATGGACCTCCGCTGCTAAATCTCACACACAGAAGGATCCTTTATCTTTAAGGTCATGTGGCCTGGTTTTCTGCTTACCCCCGAGCGGGAGACAGAAGGGGAGCATCACTGCTCTCCACCTACCTTCAACTCTCTGATATCTTCCCAGACACCCTCCCCCAACCTCTAGGTCTTTAACAGTTGGGCAAACATGCTATCATCTTTTCTCTCAGAAAATTAAGATCCCCTTTAAAGTGGAAAATGAGATGTCTTCCTCTGCGTGAAGCACACACAGCCCCAGGGCCACGGTTTGATGTGCATCTTTGATGAACTGGGAATTCTCCTGCGTTCAATTCACACAGCTGAGGACTGTTTTTGCAAATAGGCTGTCAGAGCGAGTGACTCTGATCTCTTTTTACTCTATTTCACTTTTTCTTTGTGCAAAGCACTGCCTTGTGAGACTCGTGTTTAATAAGCCACACCTTGTTGATGCCAGAGGTTTGTTTATTTTTGTCTCTTGAGCCCCTTCCTAAGCCAAATTCAATCTATGATTTTCATCAACATAATTGCAATTATTAGAACATTTTGCAATGCAATGTCAATTTGATGTTACTAAATGTGCAGGAGTTATTATTTTGAAAAGAAGAATCACGCGTGGCGTGGGATACTATAGGCAAATAGTGTTCTAATTGTAAGGGGATTTAGACCAGAGCTGGTTTCAGGCAGTGAGACTCAAGCTCACAGTGGAGCGCGCAAGGGGGTGGAGACTGTCTTACACACACACACACACACACACACACACACGATTCTCTTCATCACTTACCCTCCGTGCTCTACCTCCTTCCCTTCCTCCTGTACGTCAGCTCTCTTTTTCGCTCTCCCTCCCTCTCCCTCCTCGTCTCTTCTTACTGATTGGCTGACAGAGCAGCCAGCCAGCTTCCCCTTCCCCCAGCTTCCAGAAGAATCTACGTCACACACCAGAGAGTCCCAACTGCATAACGACCGCCTTCATAACTGTTATTATACACTGTGGCAGAACCACAAAGTCTTCTGTTTTGAAGAGGAAAACACCTCTTAAAATCAGCAGGGAGAATTTGCTGGGAGTTATTGTGTTATCTGCTGCCGCTAATACAGTAAGAATGACGAGAGGATAATAGTAGATCCCAGTAAATGAAGGAGAAAAAGGGAAAGGAGAGCACAGGAAAGTGGGGTGGGATGAAGCACAAGAACAGAGGAAATGGAGCAGATGTCGAGAAATCTGGGTGAGATGGGTGAAACTGGATCACACCATGCAGTTGGTGGTTGTAGCCCATAGAGGGGCTGCGGTACGGGGGGCTCAAAAATTACATAGGAAACCTCCCTTCCCCCACACGTGTATGACAGACATAAACATCACCGAAAATTGAGGAAGAGAAGCAGTTGGTGGTTGTTATATGCGAGCAAACATGTCTGTCAGTATTTACCAGGCTGTGAATATATTCTACGACACCATCCTGTCCTCTCCCCTCAGTGTGGGCCTCAGCATTACATAACTCTTTGTTTTTGTGTGTGTCGGGCTGGCTGCATGTGTGCGAGTTATTCATTGCTTCACTGCACACACTCGGGATGGCAGCCAATGGCGAAGCACTGCTCTTTATAACTCATTTAGGCCACACAGAGATTTTCTTTTTCTTTTGGTTGCTGTTGTCCCCACCCCCACCGCCTTCCCCATCCCCTTCCCCCTCGTATTTTATTACCAGCAAGAACTCAAATATTTGACTGAGTGCACATTATGTCCAGTCAGCTGATGTTTGGGTTTGGTCTTGTACAGTATGTGTACGTTAAACATGTTTGTTTTTTGCATCCTGTTTACATTCTAGTTTACCAGCTTATTCTATTATGTAATGAAATGCACTGAGGCGATTATCCAATGTGCTTTGTGGCCCATAATGCATCTCACCCAGCAGCAGCACTGTAACCTCAAGCTGATCATCCTTTTTGACTTAGTGGTGACCTTTTAACCGTGTTCTTCCGCATTCAGCTACAGTATATTAGCCTGCTGAGGGTTTTACCTTTTACAGCTTTGGCTTCTTTTGTTGTATCAACAAATAAAGTGACATTTCTTGTTCACAGCGCGCAGATCTGAACACAGAGCTTCTCTTAAAAGTGTCTATAATCTATATTTTTATAGTTACAATTTATCAAATGATTGTGTAATGTGAGAGGCATCACTTGTGTTGATGAACCTACAGAAAATGATCGTCCGAATCTGCCGGTCCCCTTGGCTTTACTGAGCATTGAGTTTCAGCTCATTGTTTAGCCCTCTGGCACGCAGCTTTACTGTTGGTTCACTCTCACTGTGCTCAAAGCATTGTTTTCAGCAAAAAAGTGATGTATTTTATTGCAGGTCTAAGAAAGATAATCGCAGATTGTATTGACTACTACTGCATCTCTTAAGTGTGGCTACTTGGCTTAAATGTTGCTAAAAGATAAGATGCAAAACCAAAGCTGAACGTAGTCCAGAAGAAATGGCTGGTCATGGCCAAGTTGCTGTTGCTATGGGTAACGAATGCTTGTGGGACATAAGCACTTGGCCTCAGCAGCCATACAAGCAGTTAATAACTAACAGCTTTAGTAGAGCACTGCCAGGTGATCATTGCAGAGGCCATAACCTTCCACAAACCATGAATAGCTTATATTGATGGGGAGAGCACTGTTTACAGTACTGTCCTGATGGAGACAATAGCCCACAATAATGCAGCAGGCAGATCTAAGTCCATTATCTGGTACTTGACCTCCTCGTCATTTCTGATCTGTGACCAAGCACCATGGCAGTCTGCGAGTTGTGTGTCTTGGCCATATCTAAATGCTGAAGGTTTATTACACTACCACCCTGAGATTATTACAGTCCTCTGGTTCTTCAAAGACCGGCCATGTGTTTCAACTGACTACAGCCTAGAGTTAGGCTTCAGGCAGCCAGGAGAGATGGCAAAGCTTGTTTGTTTATAGACGTCTCCTCATTTGCCTTTCTGAATTTAAAATGATGGTCCTCCTCCAAATGTGATCATGGCTTTGAAAAGAGGCAGTGAAGGAAACCACAACCGCTTTCAAGGAAAGTCTGGACCTCTACTGATTTCTTTTTTTTTTTTTTGTGAATGTGCTAGGGCAGCAACTAACTTAATCTACTGATTTGAGGTTGGGTTTTTTTGCTTTTACAAATGTCAAATATAATGACAAATGCAATTAAACCATTTTTTTAAACTGGCCAGTCAGTAATTGTTTTGGCACTCAGTAACTCTGCTTTGCCTAATGTTCCTTTACATCCCTCATCCCTGCATCTCTCTTGTTACCTGTCCCCCCCCCACTTTCCCACCTCCACAGTGCCAGACTCTGCCAAGCTCGACCCCACCCCTCCTCTTCCCCCCGTCAACCCCAGTGCCGTCCCGTCTGTACCCCCAAGCAGTGGCAATGGCAAGCGCGCCCCCTCCGGAGGTCAGCCGCAGACAGCACAGCAGCCCCAGACTCTGCTCCAGCAGCGCTACCCACCCAGAGAGGTGCCCCCGCGCTTCCGTCAGCAGGAGCACAAGCAGCTGTTGAAGAGGGGCCAACCTCTGCCCTCCGGGACCCTGCCTCTCACCACCACGGGACGTCCCGCAACTACTAAACCTGCAGCACCAGTAGCCATACAATCCTCTCCCCCCTGCTCCTCTTCCTCCACAGCCAGCCTGCCTACAGGTTAGCCTAGACACTCTATTGGCATGTCAATAACTCTTACTCGCTTTAAAAAAAAAAGAAATGAAAAGGGAATGCAATTAATGTATATTGCAAAAACAGTCAGTGTTTCTTTACAAGCAGTAGTGGCATTGCTGTAGGAGAGTCAAAGGTTGTTGTGAATCACTTTCAATGTATTCTAGTATATCCATGGATTAGTTATGTGGCTTTACCTTTACTGAGAGTGGTAAGTGGAATTCGGTAGCAAATAGAGTAGTTTCTGTGCAGTGACAGTTCCAACAAAGTTTATTCAAGTGAGACTGCTTCCTCAGCAATGTTGACAAACAGAGAAAGGCAATATTACTTCTGCAATTCCTGAGGACCAGATAGTTCCAGCAATTAATCAGGTGCTGTAACCCCCTCAAACTGCCCCTCAGATAACAATGTGGCACAAACTCTGCCCGACCCGAGTTGTGGGGGGGGGGCGACCAGTTTGGACTTAAAATCTGGTTTATTCGGTACAGTACGGTTCTGCCCTGCTTTAGACAGCTCCAGTAAAAGAACATGGCAAAATACTATTTGCAGATCCATTTATAAATCTATTTATACCTAACAAATGTCCCAGATAGGGTATAGTTTTATACATAATGTTGTCATAATTTTTAACTCCCCTTGAGAGCCGGTTGACTAATATCAGCTGTGCCCAAGAGTGGTTGTGTTTTTCTTATACTGGCAATGACGGTGGCTTTATGTACTCTTGTTTTTTGTATGGCACTGTGATTGTAACAGTGCAGTTTACCTGTAGAGTGCAAAGGCACTTGCATCACAGGTGCGGCTGACTGTTGTTTATTTTCACTCTGGCTGGCTGGGGATTAGATGTGGGGATAGAGGATGGAGAGTAAACACAGCTGGCTATCTCTGTATGTGTGTGTATTTTCCTTCCTGAGGCTCTGCATGTCACAGTAAACCAGGTTCTCATGTATTTCCAATTGGTAAAGGCTTCTTTCTTAATAAAGTATCATCTGCTCTTTGAAGATGTTGAAAATAGTATTTAGGGCACTGGGCACTTTTCATTGTCTGGGAAGGAAGACAAATTTTAGTGTGTATGTGTCTGAGCATCATCCAACCCCTCTCATACTGTTTGAATGCAGTTCCATCACCATGGCGATGAGATGTTTATCCTGCCCTCCTCTCTTTCTCCTCCTCCTCCTCCCTCTCATCTTCTTCCTCCTACTGCTGACCAGCCCTACAGTATTTCCTGTTTTTGGAGGAGGAGCCATTATGAAGCGAGCTAGTTGGCTTAGCGCCTCAGTGGGCCTGACCTGGCACTGATAGAAAGACTGAGTGAGAAGGAAAGAAAGAAAGAAGGAGAGAGCGAGCATGGCAGAGGTCCAGTACTGTGGGCTGAAGTGACTCATGACTTACGGTAAAAGCTGCTGCTTCTCTCCGCCCCTCGTTGGCAGGCCCGCTCTGCTCTGCTTTTGCTCTCCGTGCGTCTTTGAACTGACTGATTACATTAGGAAAGACAGGCAGGAGGACCTTCCACACTGAAAGACAGATAGGAGTCCAGCGGGAGGTTTTTGTATAAACCTCTACAAATACTGCATTGAACTGTAACGTTCAAGGCAACTCAAAGGTGCAGAGAGACGTTTTGCACATGAGCACGACCTTCCACTCTATCTCCACTCTATCTCCCTTAACAATTCTTCATGTGTCCCTTCAACCATCTAATATCTCCGTTTATAAAACCTCACGGCTGAGTTTCTGGTTTGTAAAATATGCAGAGCACACATGCAGAGCACCACAGGTAAACGCACCTCCACAGTTCTGTCCCTAAAGCCTTGTCTGCTGATTGTCTCTCCCTGCTTTCATTTCTTGCTGATAGCTAACAGTAGAAGCACACTAGCTGCATTCATCCCCCCCCTCCCCGCCTCCTCTCTCCATCCGCTGACTCCCCCTCGCTTCACTCCGTCTTTCATTACCCGGTCACATGTCGGCTGTAAAGTAGGGCTGATAAACGTGGTCTGTGTATCCACATGGGCCTGTATGTAAACACAAACATTCTCAGTTAGCTGCATGTGTCCCTGCTCAACTTGAAACCGTATTACAGTATACAATATTATTCTGCTGTAAAGGCAAGCAACAGCAACCACTGGCATGTTTTAATAGTCACGGTTCATGACAAGAGTTCAGATTTTATACCACAATAAATAAATAAATACACACAGTATCCTCATTAAGGGTATTTAGTTAAACGACATAGGGAAATCCCTTTTTAAGCATACTGTTTTCTCAAATTAAGTGCATTTATTAGTCTTTGTAATAATGCACTCAGCAGCTGTGGCCTTCTCTGACTTTTTTTTGTTTTACTAATCAAATAATTAGCTTTCAGTCCTATTATATGTTATCTATAGCACATACGATTAATAGCTACTCTATTTTGCATTTGTCTAACACCCCCTAGTTAAAGCCCATAAAGTAATAATCAAGGTTTTACGTACCAGTAGGCATTGTACTTGCAAAGCACAAGGGAGGCCGATGCCAACAAAAACCATGTTAATGTAAACAAGCTTTGTCAAGTGAAAGAATAGTGCAGCTAATATCTTGTCTAGTGGAGAACAGAGAGTGTATGTATGCCAGACTTGATGTGCTCTTTAAGTCTGCTGATGATGCTGTAAAAGAGCCTTGGGAATCCCCTCAAAGAGGACTGGGACGTCTTGTGATGTGATTAAACATCAGCTCTCTGTTAACCACAGCGCTCTCTCTCTATTTTTTTTTTCTTTCTATCCTGTCTCGCTTGCTCTCCGCCCCAGCTCCTTTCGCTCTCTCCGCCATGCTCGTTGTTTCTCTGATGCACATGCGTTCTTTTCCTCCACCTTCGCTGTACCGACACCACAGCTCACACACACCCTTATTGGCCCCAGGGCAGCCGGATTAGTCAGGCACATACTATATGTACGTCTGTCAATCTCCCCATTATTATAGCCTTCTCCCAATGTTGCCTTTTGCTTGGCTAACAATGCATATCCCAAGGCCCTTTCATGTAGAGGAGGCGTGAGAGAGCAGCAAGCTATTTTAAGACTGGCATGCTGGAGAAAGCCCTTGACCTGGTTTATCCTTTAGAGGGGGAGGAGAAAGGGGATACTCGCAGGCAAACATGACGACCAGATGTCTTAGACGACTTTTAAAGACACGTTTTGTCCCTCTGTTAGTCTTGTCCCTTGAGATAATAACATCAAATTTACAGCAAAGCAACTGCAAAGAAAGCCGCCATACCAAACAGAATTACTTGCATATATTTTTGCACAGTCCCTGTCATTAGGCTGCTGTTTATTCCAGGATGAACACAATTCATCCAATAGCCAACAAACTATCTGTGCTATTTTCAGCATATTCCCAACAGTAGCAGTAACAAAAAAGTTTTATATGCATGCTGGGCCTCCATAGAGGAACTCCTCTGGTTGGGTCTATGACTGATGGAAGCTATTCTGCTTTATCATATTGCATCACACTAGGCAGGGAAACAGGAAATAGAGGCTGCTTTTGCAATGCTGCCCTGACCCTGCCTCACTCTCAGACCCTTAAATATTTGTAACACAAAAATCTGCTGTTTCAGTAGAGTTTCCTAGACACTCCTAGATGCTCATACAATATCTCTAAAAACTCAAACAAAAAAAGCAAATGCTGTTGTGTAAAGACGTTTCACATTGGTGGTTGCAAAACCTAATATTAAATGATTTAACACTTTCTTCAGTGCTACAGATCAACAGTCTTCAGTAGTAGATACTTTGATTTCTTAGATCATTTCATTTCTCTAACATGCATTATGTACAAATACGTTGCAGTCAGTTGTTTATACTAAAATGTAAACACATTTAATCCTTCAACTAATTAATTTTTTTTTTTTTATTGTTTTGCTAATAAAATGTAAAAGTTGTGAAAATGGCTATGTTTCCCAAAGCTCAATGTGAGTTATTCATATTGCAAGTTTATCTGACCAACAGTAAACAATATGATGGCATTCATTTTAATATTATATATGACTAAGTATCAAATCGGCACATCTGAGAAGCAAGAACCAGTTGCAAACATGATAAATCGATTAATGGTGTGTAATTGTAACAGATCCAAGCAATTACAGTTTTAGTGCTGTAAATCAGTAAATCTAAAATTTCACACAACCTCTGATGGTCCCTGTCTCAGAAAGCTGCATCCATTTATTTGGCTGATGTCACCCTTGCTTTTTCATGCTCCTTCTATACAGTTATGTGCTATTTTCAGTGCACCAAATCAAAAACAATTGGTATGTGGCGATTGTGATTGTAAAACACAGAGTTAGCACATTCCTGGGAGGTGCGTGTTTGTGTTTGTGTGTGTGTCTCTGTCAGAGAGCTCGTTTATCTGGCTGGCAGCATGCATTGTCAGCTCTGTCCCATCCTGCCTCTCTGCCCCTCGGGGACTTCATTAAGCCAGGATCAGTCCAGCTGAGGCCCACACAGCCCTCCTAGATTACTTCCTCCTTCCATCTCTCAACATCCACTTTTGTCCTTCATTTTCTGGCCTCTCTCTCTTTGTATTTTCATTCCTTATGATGTGACCTCTTTACCCCCTTGTACCACCCCCCCCCACACACACACACACACACACACACACACACACACACTTTCCTACATACGTGTCTACTCGTTATGTAAAATGAAACATGTTCGGAGGCTGAAGGAAAGCATGAATGAAGGTTCTGCTGGTCTGAGCATTCAGGAAGTAGCGTGTGTGCTTGTCAGTGTGTATGCATCCATTCATTAGATTGAGTGGCTACACTGTGTGTATGTTAACATACAAAGGAGCAAGTGGCCGTGCAGTATCACAGCATGACCTCACTGCATGTTAGGTCCACACAGTGGAGAGGCACAGTGGGCTGAACCTCAGCCATAAAGGGACTCTGTTCTCTACCAAACATTGACTTATTGTGTTGTTGCGTGGGCGCCGGGATCATTTGTAAACAATACCAGCCTTGATCCAGGGGACTGGATCTTCTTCTTTTGTTTTTTTGTTTTTTTTTTCAGCTCCCAGCCCCTGTTATCCTCTCCTCTACATGCCTTCTATGAAGTCTCCTGCATGTCCTATGTATGTCCTACACGTATGAGAAAATTTTCATTCCAGGATTGGGGTGCCGCAGCCTATTGTGGGTTTTTTCTGGCTATCTCTTGTCTGTCACTGCTATTCATGAGCCTTTCCATTGTGGGCGGCAGTGCTAATTGCAGATGGAGTGGTCTTGGCTAAATATTTAGTGACAGTTTTGAAAGGTTGAAGGATGTGAGTGTTGGGGGAGGTCAGAAGAGTGCCCCTTTTTGTTTTGTTTTACCTCATGCCTCGTGCGTGCATAATGAAACTCTCTAGGCTTTATCGTTCAGCTGTTAACCAAGACCCCTCCCCACCACCACCACAGTTACTGCCCCCCAGCTCTCCAACGTTCCCATCCCCTCCCCCAACCAGCCTTCTTTCAGTGCTTTTCCAGAGAGGGAGAATATCCTCCGTCAGGATAGGAATAGAGCATGATATAAATAAAGCCAGAGGGAGGCAATAGATAGAAGAGGAGAGACCCAGCCAAAGCAGTGTTGGTGGGAGGGACCGAGCAGCACGAGGGGTGAGGAAGGAATGGGGGGGGGGGGGGGGTTGTCTCATGCCGCGCAAGAGCTGTGCAACTTCTTGGCAGCATTTCAGAAACGAGCCTCAGAAGCTTGGCGAGCCGAGCAGACATATTGAGACAAGGATGGTTGCTGCGTCGCAAAAAACCTAGCTCTTTACAGGATGGTTGGGAGGCACCTCTCCACAGGTATTTCACCACTGTGTTTCACATCTCCCCTTCTTTCCTCTTCAGTTTCCCTGTTTTTCTCTTTTCTCTACCTCTTCTGTGTTTTGGTGGCTTGTTTTTACACACTGTGTGGATGGGCACTTTTAAACCTTAAAGCTGCAGCGACAGTGCATTGCAGGCATGCAGTGTTGAGTTCTTATGTTTTGTTGGTGGAGGTACAGACGGTAGCTCAGAGCCTTTTTGGCTGTAGTTCAGGACTGAGAAAATGGCGGTCCTGCACTTCTCAATAGAGTGACGCTACAGAACGACAGTGCTGTGTGTTAGAAACACAGTGCCCTCTTTCCCCCCCCCGATTCTCTCACAGCCTCCTTTCTCTCCTTTGGTTGTAAGCATTGAAAACGGGGCGGTAAACAAATGCTGTCACTTCCTTCACGTAGTTGTGACGCTCAGTCTTTGCATACTAACTAAGCATGTATGTGAAGGAATATGTAAACAACAAGCTGCTGCAGCACGATGGACAGCAGAAATTAAGCAACACAATTCATATGCACACGAACTACAGGAAATTTGCCTTATTCACTCCACAGGGATCTAAGAGAAAGAATCTAAAGCATTACTTCAGGTTGTCAGCAGTTGTAAGGGAAGTGGCCTGATGTGTTGGTGAGGAGACAGGCTGCCTAGGGCTAGTGCAGAGTATGTGTGCTTCATGTCAAGCAGAGGTCATAACTGCAGTGGTTAGGAGGTCAGAAGGTTAAGGTTGACTCATCTACATGGCCCATGTCATTGATTTCATCCTCTAATGTGGTCTCCAATGACAGATCTTTTTTGGGTGACCTGTTGTGAAGATACAGCTATAGAGCTATAGCTATAAGGGCTCCTGATTTCATAAAAAGCATGCATTATTTAATAACTTTTGACGATTTTGCATGTAGTACAATTTTCCACTTGGTACATTTTTTATCCTATTTACTAAATCGCTAGTGTTGCATGTAACCTCAGTGAAATGTAAAGGTTCTTTTTTTGGTCTTAAAATTTGTTTTTATTTGTATTTTTTTAAACATCTAAAAAGCACAAGTGGTTTGACTACAAACCCCTTCACAGTGTGAATAATGTATACAATGATGGCTATAAATTACCTTCATGGATGTCTGAGTTCTGTTACATTGATAAATAAAAATATATTTTTAAAAGTTTTCTTCAGTTTTAGCAATACTACTGTAATACTTCTCGTATTATGAGAATTCAGATACAGCAAATAAACATTTGAAGCCAAGAACAAAGGGAGAAGAAAAAAAGCAAGCCAGTCAAACTGTCTGTAGTTACATTGTGGACATCTTCTCATCTTATCTTAGTTCCATCATGGAGAGCACAAGTCTTGAGTCATAGTATTTGGAAATGTGTATATTTGACCTTTTGAAAATGTATAGTGCTCAAATAGGGTGCACAAATATTTCTAATTAAAGCTGCTATCATATCAGTCATTCTCCTCTCTGTGTTCGCATTTTCAATGTGGGTGGTATTTATTTTCTTTAATCAAGCATCTTGTGAAGTCTATGTACACAAGAGTAGACACTGTACATGTTGCCATGGTATTTCAACCTTAGTAAGCATATGGGTGTGATGACGTACATAACTTATATATCTCTTCTCTTATCATCTTGCTCCCGCTCAGCCTTTTTTTATTTTTTATTTTTTCTTCCATACAGAACTGCCCCCACAGAGCGGCCAGGGAGCCCAGTATGATAATCCCCTTTGGGGACACCTGCCAGCCAACAGAAGTGCCACAAGTGCTGCATCTTCCACCAATCTCAGTGGCTGGGATCAACTGATCATTGACCAGAAGGACACAGAGGCTTGGCCTTCTATAACCCTCAGCCAGAGCCAGGCCCCTCCAGGAGGATGCCCTCTGGACACTGACCCCGGTCGCCTGACCAGCAGCAGCAGCAGTAGTACTAGTAGTAGTAGTAGTTGTAGTACAGTGAGTATGGCTACGGGGGCCAATAGCCAGACAGGCCACTTCTCTGCCAACCACCTTAGCAGCAAGGCCAACAGTGGGCCCAGCCCTGCCAATCATACTGGAACCAGCATGCTCTCTAGCCAGGTTGCAGCCAATCGCAGCTGGGGCTCTGGGCCTGGACCCTCCCATTGCCCACCTCAGTCCTCAGTGGGGAGTGAAGGGAAGAGTGACAGCCCAGTGGGGGGAGGCAGCAGGGGCTGGGGCTCTTCTTCATCATCCTCCACCACCAACTTTAACTTGAACCTAAACCCTAATGCCAACCCTTCTGCCTGGCCCATGTTGGGGCATGATGGGGGTGGCACAGGGGGAGGCAGCTCAGGGGGAGCCAACACCATTTCACCTCCTCAACCTACACCCAACCTCTGTAATCCACCTGGCCCCCCACCAGCCCAGACCAGCACCTGTACCGGAGCCAACACTAACAGCAACTCCTCGGGGATTGGCAGCGCCTGGGGTAGCATAATGGCCTCTGATACATCAGAGCCACACTCCTCCCTGTCCACGAATGTGTCTTTCAGTTCAGAACCTCAGAACCTTAAAACTGATGGACCAAATCACACTAATAAGCAGGAACCCCCCAGTCCCATACGCAACTTGCCTGGCTGGGGTAGTGCACCTGTAGGCTTGGGTTCCATAGGCCAGCCCCCACCAGGGGGCCCCCAGGTCAATGGAGAAGATGGTAGCTCAGTATGGGGTAACAGTGGCGACTCAAAGGCACCTTCATCTAAGGACTCACCTGGCTGGGACTCTGGCTGGGGCCGTGGAGGAGGTGGAGCAGGAAACTCTGGAGGCTGGGGTGACCAGCCAGGTGGAGGCTGGAGGAAGCAGCACACTGAAGAGGCCCAGGGAGGCTGGGATGCCCCCAGCTCTCCTCCCCAGGATCCACAGACTAGTCCTTGGAACAGAGCTGTGAGCACAGCTGGTGCCAGTGAAGGGAGCAGTGACAGCATGGAAGGACATCCCCGCCACAGAGATCGCTCATCCAGTGATAATCCAGCTCCTCCGGCGCCTGCCCCGGATCTGGACCCCAGGGTGTTGTGCAACACTGGCTGGGGACAGACCCCTGTACGCCAGCACACCTCCTGGGACATGGACGATGCTAAACGCAAGAATGATGCATGCTCTGAATCATGGGGCTCTAGCCCAACCACTCCAAGCAATGCCCAGGGGCCCTCCAATACTAACATGGGCCCCTCTCAAAGGACTGACCCTGAGAGCAAAAATGATGTACCTGGTTCTCAGGCAGCTTCAGGTTGGGGTGGAAGCATAGCTGCTACCAACCAGCCTAGCTCTGGTTGGGGAGAGACACCCAACAACAATAAGCCCCCAGGTGGTCCTAGTGGCTGGGGGAATCCTCCAACAGGAGGCCCCACCACTACTATACCGAAGAATGGGGGTCAGTCCTGGGGAGAGGAGAAGTCAGCTGGCTGGGATGATTCGCACGTCAAGGCAACATCACAGGGCTGGGGAGAGCAACCCAAAGCATCCCACAGCTGGAGCAATCGTGGAGGAAGCAATAATGCAGGGGACTGGAGAGAGCCAGAAGAGAGCAAAAAGAGTCCTACGAACCCTGGGTGGGAGGGAGAAGCTGGAGGCTGGAAGGAAAACCCACGAGGCTGGGGAATGCCTTCTTCAGGACCTGGGATATCTGGACCTGGAGGAAATGGGAGCTGGGGGGAGCAAGTTTGCCAGCGTCCCAGTGGCCCTCCCCAAGGTTGGGCGGGCAAACCTCAGGATGGGCCCAGTGGTAGTAGTGAAGGAGGGAGCATAGGCTCTTGGGGTGGCTCAGGCTCAGTTAAGCAGGGGGGCTGGGCTGGCGGCAAGCAGGAGTCCTCAGCTGAGGGTGAGCCTACAGGCTGGGAAGAGCCCTCTCCACCTTCAATCCGACGTAAGATGGAGATAGATGATGGAACCTCAGCTTGGGGTGACCCTGTTGCCTACAACAAAGCAGTCAACCTATGGGACAGGAACAATCCAGGAATGTCCCAGGCTAAAGTTACAACTGGAGGCAATAACCCCCCAGGCCCCAAGAACAACCACCCCCCGTCTCACAATCACTCCTATCATGGGCCGCCTGCACCTTTACAGAACCACACCCCAAACTCCCAAAACCCAGGGCCCACCAGTGGGCCTATGGATCCTGTTGTCCAACACCAGTCTGGACCATCTCACAACAGGGGACCCCTGATAGGTCAAGGTAAGACAACATAATGCTCTTATGTTGTAATTCTGCCACATAGCCCACCTATCCTGGTTAACCAAGTTTGTCAGATTCATTGGCTTATAGTATACAGATAATTTATATTGTCAACATTCAGATTTTTAAGGTGATTTGATTTCAGATATTCAAAATGTAAATGAATTATACCAATGTCACGTTTTTCCTCTTTTATCTTTTTTTTTTCTTCACTGTTCAAAGTAAAGGTGTTTAACATGAAAGCTGGTTGGGTAGTTAACACAGTGCACTGTTAAGCTCCAATCTGTTGATCCACTTAAAGGTAAAATCTTGACCTAGTTTGCCCTCTTTGGATTTACAAACTAATCAACCATCCAAATGAGCTGAGCAGTGCCAGCCCTGTCCCTCTATGAGGCTCCTCACATTTCACAACACCAGACAAGTCTATGCGGGTAACCCTGGCAACCTCTCATGGGTACCCAAAGCACAAGAATGCTGTTTACAAAGTGCCTTGTGAAAATAGCGATTCACCACAAACAGTTTGAGACGGATCGGAAGTGTGTGATTATATGGGAGCCACCATCTGTCAGTGGCTGAAGGGAGGAGGTGGAGCAAGCCCCTTGGAGCTGATTGGGGCCAGACGCCCCCTGCTGTCCCTCACTTGACCCTGCATGCTGAGTCCACATTGGTGTAATTTGCTTCCCCATAAAACTTGATGCTGCCTTTTGCTGGCATAATGGCTGTTGAGCAAATATAGTGGGTTAAAAACAAAAATGGATAACTGCCGAATACTATTCATAGCTATGAGCAAAATGTAGTGGGGAAATTGTTTGTTTGTCCCAGTATGCCAGGTTTAGATCAGTGCGGCGCTTCAGCCAGTCGTACTAGAAGGTTGAATGTTAACTATAATTTTGGAGCAGCCTTTAGGACTTGACCTCTCCATGGCGAGAAAGCTAAGCTGAGCCTGGCAATGCCACAGGCCCAGAGACAGCACTGTTTCGCTTATGCCAAGAGGGACCAAGCTGTGCCAAATCTTAAATGGGCATCTTCTCCCTCTGTCAACCATCCTGCTAAGCAAGCCCAGGTCTCTGCCATCCTGCACATATGGCACTTCACACTCCAAAACAGAAGGATAAACGGGGTGATCAGAGGCTCAGTTAGATTTAAGTCTCAGTTTATACAGACAAGAAAGAAACAAACCAAAAGACAAAAAAAGCATAAGCATCACAAGCTCTCATATTGAGAACAAGCGATTCATACATTGACATTAAAATGCAAATGCATGGTAAAGCACCCTACACACGACTGTGAACTGAAAATGCAGCTAATTTTAGACATCTGTATTCCAGTCCATAAAAAAAAAAAAGCCTAACTTGTTTCTCTTACTGTAATCGTTTTAGTTAATAGTCAAATTATGTTTTCAAAATATAACTTCCTGCCTTCTTATGAGAAAATCTAAAAGCTGTCAAATGAGGCAAAGTGCTGGAGGTAGTATTAACTGTGTGATAAAAAAAAATGTTTTAAAGTGTGTTGGTATTTATGCAATCAAGTATTTGTATTGACAGGCTCTCCTACTTGTGTGTCCTCCAGGTTGGGGAGAGCGACAAAGCTCCCACACAAAATCAGAGAGCACTTGGGAGCCACCTGCACCCCCTCCGGTCAGAGTGGACAATGGGACGTCTGCCTGGGGGAAACCTACCGGGAGCTGTGGGGGCTGGGGAGACAGCAACCCGGACAGCTATGGCAGGGGCAACCCAACGATGACATCTGCTGCTTGCAAACCTGGTAAATAACTTAAACCTAAGTGGTTTCATGAAGTGGTCTTCATCAAGTGTGCACACTTTTTTTGAGGAATAATGACACCACGTGTGTGCTCCAGTGCTGAAAAAAAGTTAAATAATTCTCTCCAGATGAGCAAAGTCAAGGACATCAATATGGCGCGAAGGAAACAAGAGCACTGGAAATCTTATCCCGGAATCCACACTGACCTCTAGAGGCCCTACTAGTATTTAGTGTTCAGATTATTTTTATGCAGTCATGTGCAACATGTTACGTTTTCAGTTTATGTAACCGGTTTGACTCTGTCACTTTTATTTTCCTTATCCTTACTTAATATTTTAACTAGTTAAAGCTCACTTGCAAGAGTATTGGATGCTGCTGGATGCTTAACTTAAACTGGAACCAGCTGAATAGGGTTACACCTTCCCAATGAAAACATGTCATACAGTCAGTGTTATATTGCTATTTTTAGGCATTTAAATTTCATGACGTGCAGAGGTGAAGAAACTTATGCAAGAACTATCCAACTGAACACATTGGAGGCTTTTATTTATATGTAACATCATAAAGTCATCCCACAATGCATGTGTCAGAGTATATGTCATCAATGCTTGGTTTACATCCTCTCTTGTGGTGTGTTTTCCAGCCCCCAAACCTATGCAAGACGGATGGGGAGGTGGAGGTGAAGAGCTGAACTTGTCGGGGGGTCAGTGGGATGCTGAGGAAGGAGATATGTGGAACAATGCTGCCTCCCAGGAGAGCAACTCTTCCTGTAACTCTTGGGGCAATGCATCTAAAAAGGTCCCGCAGAAGGTGTGAAGCGTGGCTAATTACATACATTACATACCCTTAGTTCTTTTTGAAACTATTTGATATTACTTTTTGATAAAAAATAAAATATTATTAAGTTGGTGTGTAAATAATAATTTTCTATCATTATCTCTCCCAGGGAAAGGTACCAGGGAAGCAAGAAGATGCCTGGATCATGAATCGTCTCACCAAACAGCTGACAGACATGGGCTTCCCAGTGAGTTCAAGTGGCACTGAACTGCTGCACTGCTTTTAGTCAATTCTAGGACACTGTGATTTAATTGATCAATGTATCTGCATTACTGATGCTTTCTGGTTTGTTCTCCAGAGGGATCCAGCAGAGGAGGCTCTGAAGAGTAACAACATGAACCTGGACCAGGCCATGAGTGCCCTGCTGGAGAAGAAGACGGAGCTGGACAAGCGGGGGATGGGGATAGCCGGCCACGACTACAACAACGGGCTCATCAACAAACCTATGAGCTGCCCTCGGCCTCCACTTCTTTCCAAAGACCCCTCGGCAGACCCCCGCTTGCCCTTCATGGATAAGGTAATTTATTTACTTACATAAAAATATACTTAGCATGAAATTGTTTTTAATTTTGGTGCTTGTCAGAACCACTTATGGTGTAGGAAATGTTTAACTGGTGTGTTTTATCAAAAAACGTGAAGTCTGTGTTCAACACAGAAAAGCATCATATCCCAAAACAAATGACACACCTTTTCCCAAATGATCATCATCATTTCTGTTGCCTGGTAAGGGGGGGGACATATAGCTGGTGCACAGGAAATGCCAGATCAATACAAATGAGCAGTGTCTAAACCATTATTTCACCAAGGACAAATATTTAACTATAAATGACTTACATGATCACTTACATTTTTCAATTGTGTGATGCCCATCATCTGAATTTCTCTGTTGCAACTTTGGATACAATATTTAACTAATTTCAAACCCATGAATGTAGATCTCTGATTTCAAGACCTTTTTATAAGGACTTGCTGGCACTCTGTGGCCTGGCCACACTCACTGGTGGAAAAGATGCAAGGAAACTGATATGATGGAGGAACTAATTATCTCTATCTCACTTTTGACTCTTACTTGTCCAGCAGATGCAGAGTGGAATGTTTGGCGGCGGTGGAGCAGCACAAGCCCGGGCCATGCAGCAGCCGCAGCCGCCTCCTCAGCCGCCAGTGCCGCCTCTCAGTTCCTCTCAGCCTAGTCTACGTGCTCAAGTGCCTCAGTTTCTCTCCCCTCAGGTACACACACACACACACACACACACACACACACACACAGACACGCACGCACATAGACACGTGGCCTCATTTCTCACTTACTACACAAACACATTAGTAGGCAAAGTGTTTTAATGTATGCAATGATAAACATTTTAAATTCAAACTACAGTCCATCTCCACTATGAGTTTCTCATTTATTATGTATCAGTTTAGACCTCTTTGAACTTCTTGAATATGTCAGTAAATGGACATATTATTATTTTTGTAAATTTATGTGATTTCATGTTCACATGGCGGTTTTACATTTTAAATTTAAATTTTAAAACATTGTTTTTTTTTCAATATGTTTAAACTTTGCCCACAGGTTCAAGCACAGCTCTTACAGTTTGCAGCAAAAAACATTGGTCTGAATCCTGCACTTTTAACCTCACCAATAAACCCTCAACATATGACCCTTCTGAATCAACTTTACCAGCTGCAACTGGTGAGTATCATGTAGCCTTGTCTGCTGTAGTAGAGAGCATCTGGCAAATATCTAGGACCCCGATCCTACAAAGACCAAATGCATGAGGAGCGTCTTTAATTGGGCTGTAAATGTGCTTTGATGTTTTCAGTACATGTAGATTAAGCCATCATTTTATTACGTGCCATTTTTTATATTTGAAGGTACTATTGCATTATAACTGGATTTACAGACACAGTGACGTCTCTAACATTGAAACCATGCTTATACCTGATACACAGGCATACCAGCGTTTACAAATTCAGCAACAGATGCTGCAGGCGCAGCGCAACGTTTCTGGCCCCATTCGACAACAAGAGCAGCAAGTAAGTTCCCCTTTTAACCTGCAGTTTGCTTTCCTTTCCTGCTCTCTTATTACTCGCTCTGAAAAGTCTTACATTTACTGACTTATAATTATTTAACCTAAGTAAAGCTGACTAAACAGTGTAACAAATGTAAAAACAATGCAGGCCACTGTATATTTCAGTTGTTCTACGTAACACCCGGACATTACGGATCCTAAATATCTCTCCATTGTGGTGTCATCCCAGGTTGCACGTACAATCAATAACATGCAGCAGCAGATCCAACAGCACCAGCGTCAGCTGGCCCAGGCCCTGCTGATGAAGCAGCAGCAACAGCAGCCGCCCCCCTCCCACTCGGGCCTGCATCCTGGCGGGGCCAAATCCACCCTGGATTCATATCCAGGTCACCCCCAGGCTCCAGGCCTCCCTGACTTGCAGACCAAAGAGCCGCAGTCATCTCCCAACACTTACAGCCCCTACTCTCTCTGTGAGTGGCATTAACCTTTCTCTTCGATAAATAGATAACACTGAGCTAATCCTCATGGGCTTGTGTAGTAACTCGCTCTGTCTCCTCAGCTGGACTGAATCCAAACATGAATGTAAACTGCATGGAGGTGGGAAGTCTGTCAATGAAGGAGCCCCCCCAGCCTCAATCACGCCTGTCGCAGTGGACCCATCCCAACTCCATCGAAAGCCTCTCTGGAAGCTCTTCTCCTCTGGAGCCCAACCTGGGCAAGCACGGTGAGAAGAGAAAGGGAATTCCCCGAAAGAGAATGCTTTGTTTCATATCTGATGCAAAGTTTGTATTCATAATTACTGCAGATTTGGGATGTAGGTCAGGCAGGAAGTTTCTACTTATAACGTGGCACCATAATATATGTAAGAAAGATGTTAAACATTCTGAATGATTTAAACATTAATGATAATATAATTTAAATATAATTAGAGGAGTAGTGTAAACAAACAAAGCAAGATGAACAAATAAGGATATTGTCATTGTTTACTTGAATGCAAAACATTTCCCACATTTCACTGATATCAACCTCTACACTTTGCTAAATGTTTTTTGTATTAATGTCACTTCTCTCAGGTGGCAACCTGGGCCCCCCTGGTAAGCCTCATCAGCTGGAGGACTCTTACAGCCCCTACAACCTGATGTCCAGCTCAGAGTCTCCTACCAGCCCCCTGGTCCCCCCCGATAGCTGGGGTCAGGGCAAGAGCAGCAATGACAAGATGGCCAATGGGACCAATATCAACTGGCCACCAGGTTAGGAACACATCAATTTGTCATTGGGAGCCAGATCACTGTCAACAAGTTTGTTTCATCCAGGTTAGCCAGGTTGGCATTTACTACTTGTGCATTAAAATATGTATCCCTCACTCCCGGTGTCAAATTCCACCTACGTGAATGATACTATTATTGATTTACTTTGTAAGTGATAGGAAACTGAAGGAGAGTGACAAGTTAAAAAAAAGCAATTACACTAATGAGAGGACAACATGATCAGCAAATCAGGATCCTGGCAAAGCTGTGAGTCACTTTCCCATTACTGAAGTATGGGGTATATTAAAAAAGGACAATTAAAATGTAGTAATTAAGCAACTTAAGTAACTAAAAACATTTCTATTTTAATTTCTAACATTAACATTTTCAGAGTTCTGCCCCGGTGTTCCCTGGAAGGGCCTCCAGAACATTGACCCTGAGACAGACCCCAACATGACGCCTGGCAGTGTCCCCAGCGGGCCCACCATCAACACCAACATCCAAGATGTCAATCGCTACCTACTGCGGGACAGGAGTGGAGGTGAGAGCAGGGTCAAAGAGATTTAGAGCCAGGGCTTAAAAAGATACTCAACAATGATTGTCCTGGCGTACAAGTCAAGTTCCATGTCGCAGTGTAGCAAAACATGGTGAATCCAAGCAGAAGTCCTGGAAATATTTTTGACAGGCTGTGTCCACTAAAATTGACAGTATCATGCAGGTGCTGCCACCAGAGAGCTCGCTTCTTATTCTTTTGTTCTTCATTTTCCTACTTTTAACTGCCTCTGTAATCATTGTCATTTACCAGTTTATATTCTTCTCTTCTTAGTGAGCTTACTATCATCATCTGTGCATTTTTCCTTTACTCCATTTTCTCTCTCTGCTATTTTTTTCTTGATTTGTTTGTCTGTCTATTTGTTTGTGTTGATGGCATCGGCTTAGGCTCCTCTCCCACTTCATCTCAGAACGAGGCTCTGCCTCCCTCCACTGATTGGCCAGTCAGTGCCTACACTAGCTCATTCAGTCTGTCGTCCCCGGAGACGGACGATGCAGGTACATGGTTTATCCACACCGTTCTCCCCCCACACTGCATCGACTGAATCACTGCAAATCAACATTATCTTCCCTCCTGTTACTGTAACAACCAGAGCCTCATCCACTCACTGGAGAAGCACATCTCTCCTGTCCATTCAAGTCACTGCTCCTGATTAAATATGACCCTCATTTGAGCTCCCTCCCTGTCAACTTTGCCTCTCATGCAGTGCACATTTCCCCTGTGGTGTTAGTGTATCTAGTGTATATCCTTCCTCCTTGTGTGTGGCATGGGAAGTGTTATTTAGGAAATATGAAAGAACTTTTAGAGCGATCATTTTGCTTTTCAGGTCTCGCTCCTGTGGGAGCAGCTGTCTTATGGTCAGTTGTTTCTGAAGGACAACCTTTCCCTCTTCTTTTGCATCCAGGTAAACTGTCAGAGATGAAATCTACTTGGTCTCCAGGCCCCATTTCTCACAGCCAGGCCTCCCTGTCCCACGAGCTGTGGAAGGTCCCCCAAGGCCCCCGGAGCAGCAACACAGCCCCTTCCCGTCCCCCGCCTGGCCTCACCAACCCCAAGCCTTCCTCAACCTGGGGGGGCAACTCCCTGGGTCTGGCCCAAGGCTGGAGCAGCTCTTACACCACAGGTAGTCTGAAAGTGAAATATTTAGTTTTATTTTATAATATTTATTATGCTTCCCTCCTGAATTGCTTCCTTCTGCAATAGTTACTGATCTGATCTTACAGTGAAAGCCATATTATTATCGGCCTATTATCAGTCCAAGAAATGCAGGCAAATACTTTAGTGTTACATTTAAGCAGGCTTTCGTGAATTAAAGCTGTAGCTTTTGAACCTTTTCAAAACCCTTTTCGCAAACATTTCATGTGACAAAAACAAAAGGAGTGACCAGAAATAGTGTAAAAACCCTTAAAACATTTCAATTAAAAGCACATATTCTGAATTGCTGATATTACTTACAATCAATGTTTCAATCAAACTCAATCAAAAGGCAACTCTTATTGGTTTGTTTTAATAGTGAATGAATGGATTTAACATCCTTGCCATTCTGTTTTTGCAAACCATTTGGCAGCAAAGATGTATGACATATAAGCTAATGTTCCTGTCCTTTATGTGAAAATATTGGATTTAAAAATAAAGAAAAACTGAAATTAGTTTAGACATACTGCATAGCTAAAACACAAAGCTCAAGACATTTCCTCTGCTGTCGTGAAATGTGAGTCATCTAAAGGTCAGATTATGGAGGCACAGTGTGTTTGAGCAGTTTACAGTCTGAGCGTACTCGTAGAGCAAGAAGCTCTTTGATGTGGCATACAACCACAGGCCAATGTTGAAGGTTCAGAGTAGGCAGGATTGACAACGGCTTAAGATAACAACGTTATGGTTGAACATATGTCAACTGACACTGGGTGGGTCTTTTTCTCACAGTAGAAATCGACACCACCCATTCAGTTTAAGCAACTGATTTTGTAGTTTCACAGCTTGGTAACGTTGAACTTCGTGCTTCAACAAATCTCTTGACTTCTTTGTGTCTCTCTCTTCTACACAGCAGGTACCACATGGAGCACAGACAGCTCCACCAGGACCAGTAGCTGGCTGGTTCTGAGGAACCTCACTCCACAGGTAACGGTTCACAATCAGCTGCTTTCTCCTAGCCTTTAAGCATTTAGGCCTCATGGAGAATGAACTGTATCTGTGCACTAAAGGCCCTACTCTTTGTGTGCGTGTGCGTGTGTGTGTGTGTGTGTGTCCCAGATTGATGGTTCGACTCTGCGTACACTGTGCATGCAGCACGGCCCCCTCATCACATTCCACCTCAACCTGACACAGGGCAACGCTGTGGTACGCTACAGCTCCAAGGATGAAGCTGCCAAGGCCCAGAAGTCCCTGCACATGTACGTCTCCTAATGTACTACGTCAACGTGTTTGGCTCATTTTATTTGACCGAAAACTTATATTTACTTGTCCTCTCATTTCCGTCCAGGTGCGTGCTCGGGAACACCACCATCCTGGCAGAGTTTGCCGGGGAGGAGGAAGTGAACCGCTTCTTTGCACAGGGCCAGTTGCTTGGCGGAACAACCAGCTGGCAGGCCACTCCAGGCACCAATCAGACGAGGATGGGCGGGACCGGGTCCGGAGCCTCCCATCCCATCGGCCACTCGCCCCACTGGAACAACAACGGCAGCAACAGCAGTAGCGGTGGCCTGGGAACAGGCGCGACAAAGACGGGCGGAGAGTTGCTGTGGGGTGGCGTGCAGCAGTATTCCAGCCTGTGGGGACCCCCAAGTGGAGAGGAAGGTCGGGTCATGGGGAGTCCCACGCCAATCAATACGCTGCTGCCTGGTGACCTGCTGAGTGGGGAGTCCATGTAGGACGGAAGAGCCCGGGCTTAACGAACACCAACCGGAGCAAAAACCTTGCAAATCATTGTGGAGATAATCAGTGTGGGTGTAACGGTGAAAAGGAGAGACGAGAGGAGGACGAGGCTACATCCTCGCTGCTCACCCTCGCCAACCTCCTCGACTCTTTTTTGGTTTTTAAATGACATTTCAGCTGCAGTTCTTTTATGAATCTCAGTCACAGTGTTCAGCTCTTACTTTTGGAGACACAGGAAGAAGTCTTTCATTCAACAAAGAAAGAGAACTTTTTACAGAAATGAACTTTTCAGAGCTCGCAGTGTACTTTTAGTCAAACTGACACAAGGCAGAGCCGCCATCTTTAAACTTGCGTAATCCCTGTCTGCCTTTTGAGGCAATCATACCGCACCTCAGAGATCCATCAAAAGGCATCATTCCCGAAGTAAAACCCTTCAATCAGAGTGGTTGTCAAACTTTCAGCTGGTCCAGACTCAACATTTGTTTCTCTCTCAGCGCTAATGTTAGCCTTAATCTCTTTCCTGCCCTGCTATCCTCACTCACTCTGTACTTGGTGAAGAAGCATACGGACACCTGCACACCCTTATTTCTGAGCCAGTGAAACCTGAGTGGAGAGTACATGCTGATGCGGTTTAACATAAACAACTACAGCTCACAACTTCAGTGCATTTTTGCAAGCAGATCGAGTTCCCCAGACAACGCTCAAAGGGAATGATGCAACTCCGTGTTCAAGCCATTTCTTTTTGTAGTGGTTTCTGTTTTTTATTTTTCTTCTTAAACCATTGCAAACAAAACTAAGAACTGATATTATTCAAATGTGTCTGTCAATCTTACCTGGAGGAGGTGGGTGTGGGGGGGATTGGGGGTCGTCACATGTACAGTTATAGACATGATGGATGACAAAATGAACCACTGCTATTACTATGAAACTGTAAAGACAAATACTTCAATGCACCTCAACTCATCTGCGGGCAACTCGCAGTTTGGTCTCAGTCTCGGACCCTCTTACTGATGTTGTGGAAAACCTCAAGTCGGAAAAATGTTTCCCACTGGTGTGTAGTCAGTGACCTCCTCCACCACCACCACCACCCCGTCCCTCCCTGCTCCACCCACAAAAACATAATTTCAAGTGACGTGCAATATAAGCCACAGACTTTACCGTCCAAGCACCCTACCATGACCTCTCTTGAAAAGAGAGGAGACTGTAAGGAATGACTGAACTGCAAAAGCTCTATCTGCCCTGCACCCCCCGCCCCCACCCTAAAACTGCCACTACTACCCTTCAACCCCCCCTCCCCCTCCCCCCAGAAGTGTGTGAGCTCAGGAGAGTAGCAAGCTGGTCTTCAACCACCTTCTGTCCAAGATACAAGGACGTACACACAAAGCACTTCTTCAGCCAGCCTACTCTCCACACTTATGCCAGTGACTAGTTTTGGGGGAGAAGGAGGGGAGAGGTGTGTGTGTGTGTGTTTGTTTATTTGTGTGTGTGTGTGTGTGTGTGTGTGTGTGCGTGTGTGCGTGCGCTTAGGGAGAAGGCATCAAACCAAAATGAGAGGAGCCTGTTTTCCTTTATACCCAGAAGACCAGATTTTCGTTTTTCTTTTTGCCCAAAAAGTTTGGTAGGAAAGTATGAAGCAAAAATTTGTGAATAGGTGGTCTATCATAGCACTTAGCAAGAGCGTCACAGCTCGTTATACCCTTAATGCCAACGAATAGAAGAAAGGAGAAGCAACACTGGCAAATAAAAACTGAAAAAACAAAGACAAAAAAGCAATCTGCTTAGTGGCTTCTCTAAATACTTATTTTTTAACTTAACATGGATGTGAAGATGTTTGGGGGGTTTTTCGGGTTTTTTCAATCCTTCTTCCCTCAAGTTGGTGGGACCAAGAAGGATGTCAGACATGGTAGCAAAGTGAAGGGAAATACAAAGAAAGAACTAACTCAACCGACGATGGGTGCAGCAGGACAAGACCCCAAAGCACTCATCCTCACCCTCTTTATCAAAGTAAATATCACTGTTACATTGCATACTTTTGAAATCTTTAGCCTTGGTGTCTGGAAATGCTCGACGTCTTTATGTTCTACTGGGTCCAGCAGGGAGGATCGCCATCTTTGTTTTGTTTTTTGTCCTATTTTCTTTCTATTGGAGGCCCTGCCAACCAGTGTGATAGTGTGGCCACTGAGTGCCTGCCTGCTGCAGAGTGCAGTGCTCTGCAGCAGCCCTCACCCCACCCTCCCGCTCGCTCGCTCGCTGCCTCCCTGCGGATCCCTACAGACCGGCTTCCCTCCTCCTAACCCCCACCACCCGGCCTCCAGGCCAAGAGCAGCTCTTTCAGAACTGGCCCACCTGTATTAAATTTACTACTACTGCTGCGCCAGAGTCTGTCCTCAGCAACCTCCGACTCCACTCTCTCTCTGTCTCTCTGTCTGTCTCTCTCTCTCTCTCTCTCCTGCAAGGATCACTTTAGCCAGAGATGGAGGCGTTTGATGTGTTCGTTTTTGTTTTTTTTCTTGGTCTCACTTATGGAATTGCCAGTGTGCATTTTTTTATTTTATTGTTGTCATGAAGTTTGCTGATATTGTTGCTGTTATCATTGATGATATGGATAATGATTGTTTTCCGATGATGCTTTCATGGCTTTTTTGATATTGGTCTTTATGCAGTGTTCAGCTTCTCTCCTGCCCCTCCCCCGCTGCCTTCGCGGCAGAAGCAGTGTGTGGTTCGGAGGTACGCCTCAGCCGTGCAGCAAGGCCATACGAAACACTGCAGATGTCAGTAGAATAAAAGGCTGGTGGGGGAGCTCTTTATGTGGGGTTGGAGTAAGATGGGCGATGGGGGGCGGGGTTGAAAAGTCGAATCAAGGGGTATAGGTAGTGTAGTCAAAGGTTCTCCAGGATAGTGAGCCAACTTCCTCTGTCCATCCTGGAGCGCCCCAACCTCCACTCCACGTTGTCTCATAACACACGCATCCTTTTTAGTGTTGATGGGCCTCACTCACACTGGTGCTTTATGTTTAACTCTGGGAGCACTCAGTTAACACTTAGAACCACCTCAACTGATTAACAGCCTTCCATTTCTATGCAAAGACAAGGAGGTGTTCGTTCACAGCCATCTAGAAAATCACAGCCATCCTCCCCACATCTGCCAATCTTCACGTATCTCTCAACCTCGACTACCAGGCAGCTTCCCTTGAAAACCTCCCTCGATAAAATGTAAGGGGCACCGAAAGAGCCTCTCTTTAAGGGTTTAGTCTCCCACTGTGTGGACAGAGCTACTAGATAACACTAAATGACCTGCTGGAGGCACTAGGGGTTGGCAAACAGTCGCTTCTTCGGTCTTGTGCCAACTGATCTACAAATATCTACTTCCACCATGCCATATCCTAATTTATCTTTGGCGTGATGAGACTTAAGTTTCTCTTATTGCTGCAGGGGCGTACACCACAAGCTCCAGCTGTAGGAGGCTTGAGGAGTAGAAGGGCAGGACAGACGAATGGTGCTGGTCTTTCACCAGGGGACTGGACATTTTTGTGGAGAACCAGGCTGCAGGAGGAGAGGGTGGGAGGGTGGGGTTTTCTGGGGGGGGTGGGGTTGGTTGGTCCCTGTATGTGTCTGTGCACTGTTTATAGGTCACATCGGGTACATCTCTTTAAAAACCAAAAACATCCTTTTCTTTATCATCAAGGTTTTTTCGCAAAAACTAGAAACTACAAGAAAAAAAAGTCTGTTTCAGCTGTGCACTCGGAGTTCTGTTTCTCTGCAAGCTGCCGCCTTCTCACCCGATCTGGGCTCGTTCTCTGGGCCACACGTGGGGAAGCTGTATCCAGGCGGTTCATTTTGAACCTCCACCCTGAAGGTCGAGCCAGCCGATACATAACAGGTCATTTCTGCACATCTGGCTTTGGGGTCCAAGCAAGGGGACCCAGTGTATCAGCAGAAATGGGGACACACCTCAAGTTTGGTACCAAGTCTTAAAACTTTCGGGATTTGCCCTCTTCCAGAGACTCGCGTCATCCAACGAAACAATCACTATTGCCTGTGTTGTCTTTTTGTTAGTTCCTCAAAACCTGCATTTGCTCCACACTGGACTTGAATCAAGGAACTGGCGTTGAAGCGGGGGAGTTGAATGCAGTTGGGAGGGTGGGTGACTGGGACGGAGGTCGAGTCTCAGATGTGCCCTGGATTTCTCGGCGCAGCACCAGCGCTGAGAGCCCCGGCCCCTCCCGCACCCCTCGCCTGCACTCTTATCTACATGTCTAGCGTTGGAAATCAGATGCTCTCCCTTTTTTTTGTCTTTTTTTTTTTTGTAAGTCACAACTGGAGCTCGAGCTAAATATGCTTCTCAATCATGGATCAGACAAGGGTGTGGGGCAGGGGCCCCAAAAGAGTTGAATTAGCAAATCTCTCTTTAAAAAAAACAAAAAACAAAGGCCCGGGTTGAATATGCACATGCTAGTTCATATACAGTATACAGCTAATTATACAAAATGGATGTATGTGTGTATATGGCTAGATCTCTCTGTTTTCCACTTAGCCTAAGACCCCACCCCTCGCCCTGGCTTCAGCCCTTACCATGTGTATCCTCCTCGACATATTTCCCCCCGAAGACAAGATCATAAACATATCAGAGTTATACAAAATAATGAAAACAAATACTTGAATCAAAAGAAGCGCCAATAATGTAATGTGAACACTTTTTGTAGTGGTTTTTTGTCTCATTCATAAACTTCAGAGATTTTTGATAGCATCGGTTCAGAGTGAATTAAATTTGAAATACGAGTGTTGTTGAAAACAAAGATCGATATAAAGGCAAATTTTACATCTGTTGTATTTGAGTGTTTGCACAAGGCTGCTTGTACTGTATGTTGTGTGAATGAGTGTTTTAGCGTGTGAGGTGAAAACATGAATGCGAGCTCGTGATTACAGCGGAGGAGTTTCCGCCTTGTGATTCTTTTCAATTCAGTATACTTTTGTTATTGATTTGTTTCTGTTTGTTTGTTTTTTTTCTTTTTGCTTGTCAAAAATATATGATGTTAATTGTTACTAGCCTCTAGCGTTGCACTGAGTGTCGGCCTCACCCCTCATCCAGCTAAACGAACAACATGATACAAGTACTGAGGGGAGACGGGGACAGTTCATGTGTAAATGTTTACTCAAGGACTAAAAATAAGTGTGTTTTTAAAATGTAATGTTTATCTACCTTAGTGGCTTTCATTGTGGAATAATCCAAGAAAGTATGGATCATATTTGAGTATTGCACCATTTTTTCAGACTGTAAACCTAAAAAAAACAAAACAAGAAAACCTTAAAAAAAAAAAACTAAATCACATATGTATAAAAGAAAATGCAGCAAAAAAAGTATTTTGCAGACCTGTGGCCATAGATTGAGGTAGAAGGACTTCAGCTCTCCCAAATCTGAGCAACGGAGAGAGTGAAGGACAAGACATCAGACTGAGCCTTGGCTTCTAGGGCTCACTTCAGAGGTGCCTACCTTTTTGGTTTGTTAGCTTTCGTTCTGTTTTCACTTATGTTCAAATCACTCATGTTGTCATATGTTTTCCTGCAAGGCCACTGACAGTTTACAAACACCGTGTTTTTTTCTGGAGTTCAGAAAAAGATTTCACAAAAGAATTAAACCATGGGAATGTTGGAAAAAGAGAGGAAAAAAAGGACAAATGCTTCCATTTAAAAAATAAAATAAAATAAAAAAATAAAAAACGTGCAACACTTCACAGAATGAAGATTTCTTGTGCTACTTTCAGAACTCTGGGATTGAACAGTGTTGTCTTGTTCTGTTTAACCTTCTTTGTTCTGTGTTAATGTTGATTTCATGGACTATCTGAAGCCTGTACGTTTTATGTTGATTATATATATATTTTTCCTTTATATAAAAAAAGAAGAAAAGAAAAGAAAAAAAGACATAATTGCTCACTATCTTGCACACACACGAAAAAGTGGATCTTGTCTCAGGAAGGCCAGGGTTCCAGAGTACCAACTCCACGCCATTTTAATGTACATTTTTATGATGAGTTAAAAAAAAAATAAAAAATAAAAAAAAGGATGATTTAAAAGAAACAATTCTAAGCACTGAAAGTTATGGATTTCAGAAGAAGAGAAAATACCTTTGTTTCTAAATCCGTAGCAGTTACATAATAACCAAATAATGGACTTTAAATGAAAATGGAGTGCTTTATATATAAATCTATATATTAAAATTGCTTTACATTTAAAAACAAAAAAAATGGTCAATGATTTTGATTGTTTAAAAAAAAAAAAAGAGACAGTGAATAACATGCAAAATGCTGTATGTTTGTGTTTTCTTAATGAGGTCCCGTCCTGACTGAATCAGGAACATTGTGCATTACTCTTTCTTTCCTCTTTCTCTCTTTCTCTCTCTGTCATTCTCCCACAGCGGGTATTATTAATAGATAAATCAGACTTGTGGAACATTTTTCACATTTTGGAGGATGTTTGTAAAACATGAGCTGGTTGTAAAGGATCATGAAACTATGCACAAGTGTTTGAGGGGGTGGGGTGGGCGGGTGGAAGATGAGGGGTTTTATGGCCTACTTCTAAGTGGGTGATCTATTGCAGGGGTTTTTGGGATCCAGTGTTTTTATTTGTTTTTACGTTTTAAAAAATGTTTTTTTTAAAGGTGTGGAGGGGAGGTGGAGAGGTGATTCATGTCGAATCCCACCCCCTCCACCTCCCCCCCCGCCTCCAGCTTCCTTCCCCTGATTCAGATTGACCTAGCGCTACATCGCCATGCTGTGTATTCCTAAAACCAATGAGCGTCTCACTCTTTAGCACTGTGGGATTCTAGCCTGTCACCCTCAAGGGTTTTTTTCTTCTCAGTTGGTAAGGTTTTCTTGGTGGGGGGGGTATGGGGTTAGGATTAGGGCTGCTTATTTTTTTTTTTTTTTTTTTTTTTTTTTTTTTTTGACAATTAATTAAAAATGTGTTTACAGATATTTAAATAAAAGTAAGTGGGTTT